>AAPY01777143.1:0-17581 GCA_000181375.1 Tupaia belangeri
CTTATCTTGAGAAGTAAGCTATATTCTAAACGCCCAGTGTTATACAGTGTTAAACAGCTTCCAAAACTTGAGGTTGAAGAAGAGCTTCACTGAACATCACAAGTTATTCAACTTACAAAGTTAAGTAAGTGGAATAATCACATTTTGGGTTAGTTCTTTCTTAACATTTTGTAGTAAGAGGGTTTATTTTATCGTAGTTTGCTTTGAAAGTGTAGTGCATTCTTAGGCCTAAAACTCAACTTGCAGTTACTACAAAGTTTGTCACTTGTAAAAATCAGCTCCATGAGTGGAGTCATTCTGCCAAAGATCTCTCTGATACTCCAAAAAAACTCCAGATTTTGGCTGAAAAACTACATACTTATTTTGAGAAAGTAAGCTACATTTCTAAATGCCCAGTTTAATACAGTGTTAAACTGCTTCCAAAACTAGAGGTTGAAGTAGAGCTTCACTGAACAACACAAGTTATTCAACTTACAAAGTTAAGTAAGTGGAATAATCAAGTTTGTGTTAGTTCTTTCTTAACATTTTGTAGTAAGAGGGTTTCTTTTATCGTAGTTTGCTTTGAAAGTGAAGTGCATTTTTAGGCCTAAAACTCAACTTGCAGTTACTGCAAAGTTTGTTAGTTATATAAATCAGCTCCATGAGTGGAGTCATTCTGCCAAAGATCTCTCTGATACGCCAAAGAAAACTCTAGATTTTGGCTGAAAAACTACATACTTATTTTGAGAAAGTAAGCTACATTTCTAAATGCGCAGTTTAATACAGTATTAAACTGCTTCCAAAACTTGAGGTTCATGTAGAGCTTCACTGAACATCACAAGTTATTCAACTTACAAAGTTAAGTAAGTGGAATAATCAAGCTTGTGTTAGTTCTTTCTTAACATTTTGTAGTAAGAGGGTTTCTTTAATCGTAGATTGCTTTGAAAGTGTAGTGCATTCTTAGGCCTAATACTGAACTTACAGTTACTGCAAAGTTTGTTAGTTGTATAATCAGCTCCATGAGTGGAGTCATTCTGCCAAAGATCTCTCTGATACTCCAAAGAAAACTCCAGATTTTGGCTGAAAATCTACATGCTTATCTTGAGAAAGTAAGCAATTTTTCTAAACGCCCAGTGTAATACAGTGTTAAACTGCTTCCAAAACTTGAGGTTGAAGTAGAGCTTCACTGAACATCACAAGTGATTCAACTTACAAAGTTTAGTAAGTGGAATAATCAAGTTTGTGTTCGATCTTTCTTAACATTTTAGAGTAAGGGTGTATTTTTTAACGTAGTTTGCTTTGAAAGTGAATTTCATTCTTGGGCCCAAAACTCAACTTGCAGTTACTGTAAAGTTTGCCAGTTGTATAAATCAGTTCCATGACTGGAGTCAATCTGCCAAAGCTCTTTCTGATACTCCAAAGAAAACTCCAGATTTTGGCTGAAAATCTACATGCTTATCTTGAGAAAGTAAGCTATATTTCTAAACGCCCAGTTTAATACAGTGTTAAACTGCTTCCAAAACTTGAGGTTGAAGTAGAGCTTCACTGAACATCACAAGTTATTCAACTTACAAAGTTAAGTAAGTGGAATAATCAAGTTTGTGTTAGTTCTTTCTTAACATTTTGTAGTAAGAGGGTTTCTTTTATCGTAGTTTGCTTTGAAAGTGTAGTGCATTCTTAGGCCTAAAACTCAACTTGCAGTTACTGCAAATTTTGTTAGTTTTATAAATCAGCTCCATGAGTGGAGTCATTCTGCCAAAGATCTCTCTGATACTCCAAAGAAAACTCCAGATTTTGTCTGAAAAACTACATACTTATTTTGAGAAAGTAAGCTACATTTCTAAACGCCCAGTGTAATACAGTGTTAAACTGCTTCCAAAACTTGAGGTTGAAGTAGAGCTTCACTGAACATCACAAGTTATTCAACTTACAAAGTTAAGTTAGTGGAATAATCAAGTTTGTGTTAGTTCTTTCTTAACATTTTGTAGTAAGAGGGTTTCTTTTATCGTAGTTTGCTTAGAAAGTGTAGTGCATTCTTAGGCCTAAAACTCAACTTGCAGTTACTGCAAAGTTTGTTAGTTGTATAAATCAGCTCCATGAGTGGAGTCATTCTGCCAAAGATCTCTCTGATACTCCAAAGAAAACTCCAGATTTTGGCTGAAAAACTACATACTTATTTTGAGAAAGTAAGCTACATTTCTAAATGCCCAGTGTAATACAGTGTTAAACTGCTTCCAAAACTTGAGGTTGAAGTAGAGCTTCACTGAACATCACTAGTTATTCAACTTACAATGTTAAGTAAGTGGAATAATCAAGTTTGTGTTAGTTCTTTCTTAACATTTTGTAGTAAGAGGGTTTCTTTTATCGTAGTTTGCTTAGAAAGTGTAGTGCATTCTTAGGCCTAAAACTCAACTTGCAGGTACTGCAAAGTTTGTTATTTGTATAAATCAGCTCCATGAGTGGAGTCATTCTGCCAAAGATCTCTCTGATACTCCAAAGAACACTCCAGATTTTGGCTGAAAAACTACGTAATTATTTTTAGAACGTATGCTACATTTCTAAATGCCCAGTTTAATACAGTGTTAAACTGCTTCCAAAACTTGAGGTTGAAGTAGAGCTTCACTGAACATCACAAGTTATTCAACTTACAAAGTTAAGTAAGTGGAATAATCAAGTTTGTGTTAGTTCTTTCTTAACATTTTGTAGTAAGACGGTTTCTTTTACCGTAGTTTGCTTTGAAAGTGTAGTGAATTCTTAGGCCTAAAACTCAACTTGCAGTTACTGCAAAGTTTGTTAGTTGTATAAATCAGCTCCATGAGTGGAGTCATTCTGCCAAAGATCTCTCTGATTCTCCAAAGAAAACTCCAGATTTTGTCTGAAAAACTACATACTTATTTTGAGAAAGTAAGCTACATTTCTAAATGCCCAGTTTAATACAGTGTTAAACTGCTTCCAAAACTTGAGGTTGAAGTAGAGCTTCACTGAACATCACAAGTTATTCAACTTACAAAGTTAAGTAAGTGGAATAATCAAGTTTGTGTTAGTTCTTTCTTGACATTTTGTAGTAAGAGGGTTCTTTTATCGTAGTTTGCTTTGAAAGTGTAGTGCATTCTTAGGCCTAAAACTCAACTTGCAGTTACTGCAAAGTTTGTTAGTTGTATAAATCAGCTCCATGAGTGGAGTCATTCTGCCAAAGATCTCTCTGATACTCCAAAGAAAACTCCAGATTTTGGCTGAAAAACTACATACTTATTTTGAGAAAGTAAGCTACATTTCTAAATGCCCAGTTTAATACAGTGTTAAACTGCTTCCAAAACTTGAGGTTGAAGTAGAGATTCACTGAACATCACAATTTCTTCAACTTACAAAGTAAAGTAAGTGGAATAATCACGTTTGTGTTAGTTCTTTCTTAACATTTTGTAGTAAGAGGGTTTCTTTTATCGTAGTTTGCTTTGAAAGTGTAGTGCATTCTTAGGCCTAAAACTCAACTTGCAGTTACTGCAAAGTTTGTTAGTTGTATAAATCAGCTCCATGAGTGGAGTCATTCTGCCAAAGATCTCTCTGATACTCCAAAGAAAACTCCAGATTTTGGCTGAAAATCTACATGCTTATCTTGAGAAAGTAAGCTATATTTCTAAACGCCCAGTGTAATACAGTGTTAAACTGCTTCCAAAACTAGAGGTTGAAGTAGAGCTTCACTGAACATCACAAGTTATACAACTTACAAAGTTAAGTAAGTGTAATAATCAAGTTTGTGTTAGTTCTTTCTTAACATTTTGTAGTAAGAGGGTTTCTTTGATCGTAGTTTGCTTTGAAAGTGTAGTGCATTCTTAGGCCTAAAACTCAACTTGCAGTTACTGCAAAGTTCGTTAGTTGTATAAATCAGCTCCATGAGTGGAGTCATTCTGCCAAAGATCTCTCTGATACTCCAAAGAAAACTCCAGATTTTGGCTGAAAAACTACATACTTATTTTGAGAAAGTAAGCTACATTTCTAAATGCCCAGTGTAATACAGAGTTAAACTGCTTCCAAAACTTGAGGTTGAAGTAGAGCTTCACTGAACATCACAAGTTATTCAACTTACGAAGTTAAGTAAGTGGAATAATCAAGTTTGTGTTAGTTCTTTCTTACCATTTTGTAGTAAGAGGGTTTCTATTATCGTAGTTTGCTTTGAAAGTGTAGTGCATTCTTAGGCCTAAAACTCAACTTGCAGTTACTGCAAACTTTGTCAGTTGAATAAATCAGCTCCATGAGTGGAGTCATTCTGCCAAAGATCTCTCTGATACTCCAAAGAAAACTCCAGATTTTGGCTGAAAATCTACATACTTATTTTGAGAAAGTAAGCTACATTTCTAAATGCCCAGTTTAATACAGTGTTAAACTGCTTCCAAAACTTGAGGTTGAAGTAGAGCTTCACTGAACATCACAAGTTATTCAACTAACAAAGTTAAGTAAGTGGAATAATCAAGTTTGTGTTAGTTCTTTCTTAACATTTTGTAGTAAGAGGGTTTCTTTTATCGTAGTTTGCTTAGAAAGTGTAGTGCATTCTTAGGCCTAAAACTCAACTTGCAGTTACTGCAAAGTTTGTTAGTTGTATAAATCAGCTCCATGAGTGGAGTCATTCTGCCAAAGATCTCTCTGATACTCCAAAGAAAACTCCAGATTTTGGCTGAAAAACTACGTAATTATTTTTAGAACGTATGCTACATTTCTAAATGCCCAGTTTAATACAGTGTTAAACTGCTTCCAAAACTTGAGGTTGAAGTAGAGCTTCACTGAACATCACAAGTTATTCAACTTACAAAGTTAAGTAAGTGGAATAATCAAGTTTGTGTTAGTTCTTTCTTAACATTTTGTAGTAAGAGGGTTTCTTTTATCGTAGTTTGCTTTGAAAGTGTAGTGCATTCTTAGGCCTAAAACTCAACTTGCAGTTACTGCAAAGTTTGTTAGTTGTATAAATCAGCTCCATGAGTGGAGTCATTCTGCCAAAGATCTCTCTGATACTCCAAAGAAAACTCCAGATTTTGGCTGAAAATCTACATGCTTATCTTGAGAAAGTAAGCTATATTTCTAAACGCCCAGTTTAATACAGTGTTAAACTGCTTCCAAAACTTGAGGTTGAAGTAGAGCTTCACTGAACATCACAAGTTATTCAACTTACAAAGTTAAGTAAGTGGAATAATCAAGTTTGTGTTAGTTCTTTCTTAACATTTTGTAGTAAGAGGGTTTCTTTTATCGTAGTTTGCTTTGAAAGTGTAGTGCATTCTTAGGCCTAAAACTCAACTTGCAGTTACTGCAAAGTTTGTCAGTTGTATAAATCAGCTCCATGAGTGGAGTCATTCTGCCAAAGATCTCTCTGATACTCCAAAGAAAACTGCAGATTTTGGCTGAAAAACTACATACTTATTTTGATAAAGTAAGCTACATTTCTAAATGCCCAACTTAATACAGTATTAAACTGCTTCCAAAACTTGAGGTTGAAGTAGAGCTTCACTGAACATCACAAGTTATTCAACTTACAAAGTGAAGTAAGTGGAATAATCAAGCTTGTGTTATTTCTTTCTTAACATTTTGTAGTAAGAGGGTTTCTTTTATCGTAGTTTGCTTTGAAAGTGTAGTGCATTCTTAGGCCTAAAACTCAACTTGCAGTTACTGCAAAGTTTGTTAGTTGTATAAATCAGTTCCATGAGTGGAGTCATTCTGCCAAAGATCTCTCTGATACTCCAAAGAAAACTCCAGATTTTGGCTGAAAAACTACATACTTATTTTGAGCAAGAAAGCTACATTTCTAAACGCCCAGTTTAATACAGTGTTAAACTGCTTCCAAAACTTGAGGTTGAAGTAGAGCTTCACTGAACATCACAAGTTATTCAACTTACAAAGTTAAGCAAGTGGAATAATCAAGTTTGTGTTAGTTCTTTCTTAACATTTTGTAGTAAGAGGGTTTCTTTTATCGTAGTTTGCTTTGAAAGTGTAGTGCATTCTTAGGCCTAAAACTAAACTTGCAGTTACTGCAAAGTTTGTTAGTTGTATAAATCAGCTCCATGAGTGGAGTCATTCTGCCAAAGATCTCTCTGATACTCCAAAGAAAACTCCAGATTTTGGCTGAAAATCTACATACTTATTTTGAGAAAGTAAGCTACATTTCTAAATGCCCAGTTTAATACAGTGTTAAACTGCTTCCAAAACTTGAGGTTGAAGTAGAGATTCACTGAACATCACAATTTCTTCAACTTACAAAGTAAAGTAAGTGGAATAATCACGTTTGTGTTAGTTCTTTCTTCACATTTTGTAGTAAGAGAGTTTCTTTTATCGTAGTTTGCTTTGAAAGTGTAGTGCATTCTTAGGCCTAAAACTCAACTTGCAGTTACTGCAAAGTTTGTTAGTTGTATAAATCAGCTCCATGAGTGGAGTCATTCTGCCAAAGATCTCTCTGATACTCCAAAGAAAACTCCAGATTTTGGCTGAAAATCTACATGTTTATCTTTAGAAAGTAAGCAATTTTTCTAAACGCCCAGTGTAATACAGTGTTAACCTGCTTCCAAAACTTGAGGTTGAAGTAGAGCTTCACTGAACATCACAAGTGATTCAACTTACAAAGTTTAGTAAGTGGAATAATCAAGTTTGTGTTCGATCTTTCTTAACATTTTAGAGTAAGGGTGTATCTTTTAACGTAGTTTGCTTTGAAAGTGAATTTCATTCTTGGGCCCAAAACTCAACTTGCAGTTACTGCAAAGTTTGCCAGTTGTATAAATCAGTTCCATGAGTGGAGTCAATCTGCCAAAGCTCTTTCTGATACTCCAAAAAAAACTCCAGATTTTGGCTGAAAATCTACATGCTTATCTTGAGAAAGTAAGCTATATTTCTAAACGCCCAGTTTAATACAGTGTTAAACTGCTTCCAAAACTTGAGGTTGAAGTAGAGCTTCACTGAACATCACTAGTTATTCAACTTACAAAGTTAAGTAAGTGGAATAATCAAGTTTGTGTTAGTTCTTTCTTAACATTTTGTAGTAAGAGGGGTTTTTTTTATCGTAGTTTGCTTTGAAAGTGTAGTGCATTCTTAGGCCTAAAACTCAACTTGCAGTTACTGCAAAGTTTTTTAGTTGTATAAATCAGTTCCATGAGTGGAGTCATTCTGCCCAAGATCTCTCTGATACTCCAAACAAAACTCCAGATTTTGGCTGAAAAACTACATACTTATTTTGAGCAAGAAAGCTACATTTCTAAACGCCCAGTTTAATACAGTGTTAAACTGCTTCCAAAACTTGAGGTTGAAGTAGAGCTTCACTGAACATCACAAGTTATTCAACTTACAAAGTTAAGTAAGTGGAATAATCAAGTTTGTGTTAGTTCTTTCTTAACATTTTGTAGTAAGAGGGTTTCTTTTATCGTAGTTTGCTTTGAAAGTGTAGTGCATTCTTAGGCCTAAAACTAAACTTGCAGTTATTGCAAAGTTTGTTAGTTGTATAAATCTGCTCCATGAGAGGAGTCATTCTGCCAAAGAGCTCTCTGATACTCCAAAGAAAACTCCAGATTTTGGCTGAAAATCTACATGCTTATTTTGAGCAAGTAAGCTATATTTCTAAACGCCAAGTGTAATACAGTGTTAAAGTGCTTCCAAAACTTGAGGTTGAAGTAGAGCTTCACTGAACATCACAAGTTATTCAACTTACAAAGTTAAGTAAGTGGAATAATCAAGTTTGTGTTAGTTCTTTCTTAACATTTTGTAGTAAGAGGGTTTCTTTTATCGTAGTTTGCTTTGAAAGTGTAGTGCATTCTTAGTCCTAAAACTCAACTTGCAGTTACTGCAAAGTTTGTTAGTTGTATAAATCAGCTCCATGAGTGGAGTCATTCTGCCAAAGATCTCTCTGATACTCCAAAGAAAACTCCAGATTTTGGCTGAAAATCTACATGCTTATCTTGAGAAAGTAAGCTATATTCTAAACGCCCAGTGTAATACAGTGTTAAACAGCTTCGAAAACTTGAGGTTGAAGTAGAGCTTCACTGAACATCACAAGTTATTCAACTTACAAAGTTAAGTAAGTGGAATAATCAAGTTTGTGTTAGTTCTTTCTTAACATTTTGTAGTAAGAGGGTTTCTTTTATCGTAGTTTGCTTTGAAAGTGTAGTGCATTCTTAGGTCTAAAACTCAACTTGCAGTTACTGCAAAGTTTGTTAGTTGTATAAATCAGCTCCATGAGTGGAGTCATTCTGCCAAAGATCTCTCTGATACTCCAAAGAAAACTCCAGATTTTGGCTGACAATCTACATACTTATCTGAGGAAAGACAGCTACATTTCTCAACGCCCATGTAATACAGTGCTCAAACTAGCTCTCCAAACTTGAGGGTGAAGTAGAGCTTCACTGAACATCACCACGTTATTCAACTTACAAACGTAAAGAAGTGGAATAATCAAGTTTGTGTTAGTTCCTTCTTAACATTTTGTAGTAAGAAGGTGTCCTTCATCCTAGCATGCTTTGCAAGTGTAGTGCATTCTTAGGCCTAAAACTCAAAGTTACAATTACTGCAAAGTTTGTTAGTTGTATAAATCAGCTCCATGAGTGGAGTCATTCTGCCAAAGATCTCTCTGATACTCCAAAGAAAACTCCAATTTTGGCTGAAAATCTACATGCTTATCTTGAGAAAGTAAGCTATATTTCTAAACGCCCAGTGTAATACAGTGTTAAACTGCTTCCAAAACTTGAGGTTGAAGTAGAGCTTCACTGAACATCACACGTTATTCAACTTACAACGTTAAGTAAGTGGAATAATCAAGTTTGTGTTAGTTCTTTCTTAACATTTTGTAGTAAGAGGGTTTCTTTTATCGTAGTTTGCTTTGAAAGTGTAGTGCATTCTTAGGCCTAAAACTCAACTTGCAGTTACTGCAAAGTTTGTTAGTTGTATAAATCAGCTCCATGAGTGGAGTCATTCTGCCAAAGATCTCTCTGATACTCCAAAGAAAACTCCAGATTTTGGCTGAAAATCTACATACTTATTTTGAGAAAGTAAGCTACATTTCTAAATGCCCTGTTTAATACAGTGTTAAACTGCTTCCAAAACTTGAAGTTGAAGTAGAGCTTCACTGATCATCACAAGTTATTCAACTTACAAAGTTAAGTAAGTGGAATAATCAAGTTTGTGTTAGTTCTTTCTTAACATTTTGTAGTAAGAGGGTTTCTTTTATCGTAGTTTGCTTTGAAAGTGTAGTGCATTCTTAGGCCTAAAACTCAACTTGCAGTTACTGCAAACTTTGTCAGTTGTATAAATCAGCTCCATGAGTGGAGTCATTCTGCCAAAGATCTCTCTGATACTCCAAAGAAAACTCCAGATATTGGCTGAAAATCTACATGCTTATCTTGAGAAAGTAAGCTATATTTCTAAACGCCTAGTGTAATACAGTGTTAAACTGCTTCCAAAACTTGAGGTTGAAGTAGAGCTTCACTGAACATCACAAGTTATTCAACTTACAACGTTAAGTAAGTGGAATAATCAAGTTTGTGTTAGTTCTTTCTTAACATTTTGTAGTAAGAGGGTTTCTTTTATCGTAGTTTGCTTTGAAAGTGTAGTGCATTCTTAGGCCTAAAACTCAAACTTGCAGGTACTGCAAAGTTTGTCTGGTGTATAAATCAGCTCCATGAGTGGAGTCATTCTGCCAAAGATCTCTCTGATACTCCAAAGAAACTCCAGATTTTGGCTGAAAATCTACATGCTTATCTTGAGAAAGTAAGCTATATTTCTAAACGCCCAGTTTAATACAGTGTTAAACTGCTTCCAAAACTTGAGGTTGAAGTAGAGCTTCACTGAACATCACAAGTTATTCAACTTACAAAGTTAAGTAAGGGGAATAATCAAGTTTGTGTTAGTTCTTTCTTAACATTTTGTAGTAAGAGGGTTTCTTTTATCGTAGTTTGCTTTGAAAGTGTAGTGCATTCTTAGGCCTAAAACTCAACTTGCAGTTACTGCAAAGTTTGTTAGTTGTATAAATCAGCTCCATGAGTGGAGTCATTCTGCCAAAGATCTCTCTGATACTCCAAAGAAAACTCCAGATTTTGGCTGAAAAACTACATACTTATTTTGAGAAAGTAAGCTATATTTCTAAACGCCCAGTGTAATACAGTGTTAAACTGCTTCCAAAACTTGAGGTTGAAGTAGAGCTTTACTGAACATCTCAAGTTATTCAACTTACAAAGTTAAGTAAGTGGAATAATCAAGTTTGTGTTAGTTCTTTCTTAGCATTTTGTAGTAAGAGGGTTTCTATTATCGTAGTTAGCTTTGAAAGTGTAGTGCATTCTTAGGCCTAAAACTCAACTTGCAGTTACTGCAAAGTTTGTTAGTTGTATAAATCAGCTCCATGAGTGGAGTCATTCTGCCAAAGATCTCTCTGATACTCCAAAGAAAACTCCAGATTTTGGCTGAAAATCTACATGCTTATCTTGAGAAAGTAAGCTGTATTTCTAAACGCCCAGTGTAATACAGTGTTAAACTGCTTCCAAAACTTGAGGTTGAAGTAGAGCTTCACTGAACATCACAAGTTATTCAACTTACAACGTTAAGTAAGTGGAATAATCAAGTTTGTGTTAGTTCTTTCTTAACATTTTGTAGTAAGAGGGTTTCTTTTATCGTAGTTTGCTTTGAAAGTGTAGTGCATTCTTAGGCCTAAAACTCAACTTGCAGTTACTGCAAAGTTTGTTAGTTGTATAAATCAGCTCCATGAGTGGAGTCATTCTGCCAAAGATCTCTCTGATACTCCAAAGAAAACTCCAGATTTTGGCTGAAAAACTACATACTTATCTTGAGAAAGTAAGCTACATTTCTAAATGCCCAGTGTAATACAGTGTTAAACTGCTTCCAAACTTGAGGTTGAAGTAGAGCTTCACTGATCATCACAGTTATTCAACTTACAAAGTTAAGTAAGTGGAATAATCAAGTTTGTGTTAGTTCTTCTTAACATTTTGTAGTAAGAGGGTTTCTTTTATCGTAGTTTGCTTTGAAAGTGTAGTGCATTCTTAGGCCTAGAACTCAACTTGCAGTTACTGCAAAGTTTGTCAGTTGTATAAATCAGCTCCATGAGTGGAGTCATTCTGCCAAAGATCTCTCTGATACTCCAAAGAAAACTCCAGATTTTGGCTGAAAATCTACATGCTTATTTTGAGAAAGTAAGCTACATTTCTAAATGCCCAGTTTAATACAGTGTTAAACTGCTTCCAAAACTTGAGGTTGAAGTAGAGCTTCACTGAACATCACAAGTTATTCAACTTACAAAGTTAAGTAAGTGGAATAATCAAGTTTGTGTTAGTTCTTTCTTAACATTTTGTAGTAAGAGGGTTTCTTTTATCGTAGTTTGCTTTGAAAGTGTAGTGCATTCTTAGGCCTAAAACTCAACTTGCAGTTACTGCAAAGTTTGTCAGTTGTATAAATCAGCTCCATGAGTGGAGTCATTCTGCCAAAGATCTCTCTGATACTCCAAAGAAAACCCCCGATTTTGGCTGAAAATCTACATGCTTATCTTGAGAAAGTAAGCTATATTTCTAAACGCCCAGTGTAATACAGTGTTAAACTGCTTCCAAAACTTGAGGTTGAAGTAGAGCTTCACTGAACATCACAAGTTATTCAACTTACAAAGTTAAGTAAGTGGAATAATCAAGTTTGTGTTAGTTCTTTCTTAACATTTTGTAGTAAGAGGGTTTCTTTTATCGTAGTTTGCTTTGAAAGTGTAGTGCATTCTTAGGCCTAAAACTCAACTTTGCAGTTACTGCAAAGTTTGTAAGTTGTATAAATCGGCTCCATGAGTGGAGTCATTCTGCCAAAGATCTCTCTGAAACTCCAAAGAAAACTCCAGAATTTTGGCTGAAAATCTACATACTTATTTTGAGAAAGTAAGCTACATTCTAAATGCCCAGTTTAATACAGTGTAAACTGCTTCCAAAACTAGAGGTTGAAGTAGAGCTTCACTGAACAACACAAGTTATTCAACTTACAAAGTTAAGTAAGTGGAATAATCAAGTTTGTGTTAGTTCTTTCTTAACATTTTGTAGTAAGAGGGTTTCTTTTATCGTAGTTTGCTTTGAAAGTGAAGTGCATTCTTAGGCCTAAAACTCAACTTGCAGTTACTGCAAAGTTTGTTAGTTATATAAATCAGCTCCATGAGTGGAGTCATTCTGCCAAAGATCTCTCTGATACTCCAAAGAAAACTCCAGATTTTGGCTGAAAATCTACATGCTTATCTTGAGAAAGTAAGCAATTTTTCTAAACGCCCAGTGTAATACAGTGTTAAACTGCTTCCAAAACTTGAGGTTGAAGTAGAGCTTCACTGAACATCACAAGTGATTCAACTTACAAAGTTTAGTAAGTGGAATAATCAAGTTTGTGTTCGATCTTTCTTAACATTTTAGAGTAAGGGTGTATCTTTTAACGTAGTTTGCTTTGACAGTGAATTTCATTCTTGGGCCCAAAACTCAACTTGCAGTTACTGTAAAGTTTGCCAGTTGTATAAATCAGTTCCATGAGTGGAGTCAATCTGCCAAAGCTCTTTCTGATACTCCAAAGAAAACTCCAGATTTTGGCTGAAAATCTACATGCTTATCTTGAGAAAGTAAGCTATATTTCTAAACGCCCAGTGTAATACAGTGTTAAACTGCTTCCAAAACTTGAGGTTGAAGTAGAGCTTCACTGAACATCACAAGTTATTCAACTTACAAGGTTAAGTAAGTGGAATAATCAAGTTTGTGTTAGTTCTTTCTTAACATTTTGTAGTAAGAGGGTTTCTTTTATCGTAGTTTGCTTTGAAAGTGTAGTGCATTCTTAGGCCTAAAACTCAACTTGCAGTTACTGCAAAGTTTGTCACTTGTATAAATCAGCTCCATGAGTGGAGTCATTCTGCCAAAGATCTCTCTGATACTCCAAAGAAAACTCCAGATTTTGGCTGAAAAACTACATACTTATTTTGAGAAAGTAAGCTACATTTCTAAATGCCCAGTTTAATACAGTGTTAAACTGCTTCCAAAACTTGAAGATGAAGTAGAGCTTCACTGAACATCACAAGTTATTCAACTTACAAAGTTAAGTAAGTGGAATAATCAAGTTTGTGTTAGTTCTTTCTTAACATTTTGTAGTAAGAGGGTTTCTTTTATCGTAGTTTGCTTTGAAAGTGTAGTGCATTCTTAGTCGTAAAACTCAACTTGCAGTTACTGCAAAGTTTGTCAGTTGAATAAATCAGCTCCATGAGTGGAGTCATTCTGCCAAAGATCTCTCTGAAACTCCAAAGAAAACTCCAGATTTCGTCTGAAAAACTACATGCTTATTTTGAGAAAGTAAGCTACATTTCTAAATGCCCAGTTTAATACAGTGTTAAACTGCTTCCAAAACTTGAGGTTGAAGTAGAGCTTCACTGAACATCACAAGTTATTCAACTTACAGAGTTAAGTAAGTGGAATAATCACGTTTGTGTTAGTTCTTTCTTAACATTTTGTAGTAAGAGGGTTTCTTTTATCGTAGTTTGCTTTGAAAGTGTAGTGCATTCTTAGGCCTACAACTCAACTTGCAGTTACTGCAAAGTTTGTTAGTTGTATAAATCAGCTCCATGAGTGGAGTCATTCTGCCAAAGATCTCTCTGATTCTCCAAAGAAAACTCCAGATTTTGTCTGAAAAACTACATACTTATTTTGAGAAAGTAAGCTACATTTCTAAATGCCCAGTTTAATACAGTGTTAAACTGCTTCCAAAACTTGAGGTTGAAGTAGAGCTTCACTGAACATCACAAGTTATTCAACTTACAAAGTTAAGTAAGTGGAATAATCAAGTTTGTGTTAGTTCTTTCTTAACATTTTGTAGTAAGAGGGTTTCTTTTATCGTAGTTTGCTTAGAAAGTGTAGTGCATTCTTAGGCCTAAAACTCAACTTGCAGTTACTGCAAAGTTTGTTATTTGTATAAATCAGCTCCATGAGTGGAGTCATTCTGCCAAAGATCTCTCTGATACTCCAAAGAAAACTCCAGATTTTGGCTGAAAAACTAAGTAATTATTTTTAGAACGTATGCTACATTTCTAAATGCCCAGTTTAATACAGTGTTAAACTGCTTCCAAAACTTGAGGTTGAAGTAGAGCTTCACTGAACATCACAAGTTATTCAACTTACAAAGTTAAGTAAGTGGAATAATCAAGTTTGTGTTAGTTCTTTCTTAACATTTTGTAGTAAGAGGGTTTCTTTTATCGTAGTTTGCTTTGAAAGTGTAGTGCATTCTTAGGCCTAAAAACTCAACTTGCAGTTACTGCAAAGTTTGTTAGTTGTATAAATCAGTTCCATGAGTGGAGTCATTCTGCCAAAGATCTCTCTGATACTCCAAAGAAACTCCAGATTTGGCTGAAAATCTACATGCTTTATCTTGAGAAAGTAAGCAATTTTTCTAAACGCCCAGTGTATACAGTGTTAAACTGCTTCCCAAAACTTGAGGTTTGAAGTAGAGCTTCACTGAACATCACAAGTTAATTCAATCTTAACAAAGTTGAGCAAGTGGAATAATCAAATTTGTGTTAGTTCTTTCTTAACATTTTGTAGTAAGAGGGTTTCTTTTATCGTAGTTTGCTTTGAAAGTGTAGTGCATTCTTAGGCCTAAAACTCAACTTGCAGTTACTGCAAAGTTTGTTAGTTGTATAAATCAGCTCCATGAGTGGAGTCATTCTGCCAAAGATCTCTCTGATACTCCAAAGAAAACTCCAGATTTTGGCTGAAAATCTACATGCTTATCTTGAGAAAGTAAGCTATATTTCTAAACGCCAAGTGTAATACAGTTATAACTGCTTCCAAAACTTGAGGTTGAAGGAGAGCTTCCCTGAAGATCACAAGTTATTCCACTTAACAAATTGAGGAAGTGGAATAATCAAGTTTGTGTTAGTTCTTTCTTAACATTTTGTAGTAAGAGGGTTTCTTTTATCGTAGTTTGCTTTGAAAGTGTAGTGCATTCTTAGGCCCTAAAACTCAACTTGCAGTTACTGCAAGTTTGTTAGTTGTATAAATCAGCTCCATGAGTGGAGTCATTCTGCCAAAGATCTCTCTGATACTCCAAAGAAAACTCCAGATTTCGTCTGAAAAACTACATGCTTATTTTGAGAAAGTAAGCTACATTTCTAAATGCCCAGTTTAATACAGTGTTAAACTGCTTCCAAAACTTGAGGTTGAAGTAGAGCTTCACTGAACATCACAAGTTATTCAACTGACAGAGTTAAGTAAGTGGAATAATCACGTTTGTGTTAGTTCTTTCTTAACATTTTGTAGTAAGAGGGTTTCTTTTATCGTAGTTTGCTTTGAAAGTGTAGTGCATTCTTAGGCCTAAAACTCAACTTGCAGTTACTGCAAAGTTTGTTAGTTGTATAAATCAGCTCCATGAGTGGAGTCATTCTGCCAAAGATCTCTCTGATTCTCCAAAGAAAACTGCAGATTTTGGCTGAAAAACTACATACTTATTTTGTGCAAGTAAGCTACATTTCTAAATGCCCAACTTAATACAATATTAAACTGCTTCCAAAACTTGAGGTTGAAGTAGAGCTTCACTGAAAATCAATAGTTATTCAACTTACAAAGTGAAGTAAGTGGAATAATCAAGCTTGTGTTAGTTCTTTCTTAACATTTTGTAGTAAGAGGGTTTCTTTTATCGTAGTTTGCTTTGAAAGTGTAGTGCATTCTTAGGCCTAAAACTCAACTTGAAGTTACTGCAAAGTTTGTTAGTTGTATAAATCAGTTCCATGAGTGGAGACATTCTGCCAAAGATCTCGGTGATACTCCAAAGAAAACTCCAGATTTTGGCTGAAAAACTACATACTTATTTTGAGAAAGTAAGCTACATTTCTAAATGCCCAGTTTAATACAGTGTTAAACTGCTTCCAAAACTTGAGGTTGAAGTAGAGATTCACTGAACATCACAATTTCTTCAACTTACAAAGTAAAGTAAGTGGAATAATCACGTTTGTGTTAGTTCTTTCTTAACATTTTGTAGTAAGAGGGTTTCTTTTATCGTAGTTTGCTTTGAAAGTGTAGTGCATTCTTAGGCCTAAAACTCAACTTGCAGTTACTGCAAAGTTTGTTAGTTGTATAAATCAGCTCCATGAGTGGAGTCATTCTGCCAAAGATCTCTCTGATACTCCAAAGAAAACTCCAGATTTTGGCTGAAAATCTACATGTTTATCTTTAGAAAGTAAGCAATTTTTCTAAACGCCCAGTGTAATACAGTGTTAACCTGCTTCCAAAACTTGAGGTTGAAGTAGAGCTTCACTGAACATCACAAGTGATTCAACTTACAAAGTTTAGTAAGTGGAATAATCAAGTTTGTGTTCGATCTTTCTTAACATTTTAGAGTAAGGGTGTATCTTTTAACGTAGTTTGCTTTGAAAGTGAATTTCATTCTTGGGCCCAAAACTCAACTTGCAGTTACTGTAAAGTTTGCCAGTTGTATAAATCAGTTCCATGAGTGGAGTCAATCTGCCAAAGCTCTTTCTGATACTCCAAAGAAAACTCCAGATTTTGGCTGAAAATCTACATGCTTATCTTGAGAAAGTAAGCTATATTTCTAAACGCCCAGTTTAATACAGTGTTAAACTGCTTCCAAAACTTGAGGTTGAAGTAGAGCTTCACTGAACATCACAAGTGATTCAACTTACAAAGTTAAGTAAGTGGAATAATCAAGTTTGTGTTCGATCTTTCTTAACATTTTAGAGTAAGGGTGTATCTTTTAACGTAGTTTGCTTTGAAAGTGAATTTCATTCTTGGGCCCAAAACTCAACTTGCAGTTACTGTAAAGTTTGCCAGTTGTATAAATCAGTTCCATGAGAGGAGTCAATCTGCCAAAGATCTCTCTGATACTCCCAAAGAAAACTCCAGATTTTGGCTGAAAAATCAACATGCTTATCTTGAGAAAGTAAGCTATATTTCCAAACGCCAAGTGTAATACAGTGTTAAACTGCTTCCAAAACTTGAGGTTGAAGTAGAGCTGCACTGAACATCACAAGTTATTCTACTTACAAAGTTGAGTAAGTGGAATAATCAAGTTTGTGTTAGTTCTTTCTTAACATTTTGTAGTAAGAGGGTTTCTTTTATCATAGTTTGCTTTGAAAGTGTAGTGCTTTCTTAGTCCTAAAACTCATCTTGCAGTAACTGCAAAGTTTGTTAGTTGTATAAATCAGCTTCATGAGTGGAGTCATTCTGCAAAAGATCTCTCTGATACTCCAAAGAAAACTCCAGATTAAGGCTGAAAATCTACATGCTTATTTTGAGAAAGTAAGCTACTTTTCTAAACGCCCAGTGTAATACAGTATTAAGCAGCTTCCAAAACTTGAGGTTGAAGTAGAGCTTCACTGAACATCACAAGTTATTCAACTTTCAAAGTTAAGTAAGTGGAATAATCAAGTTTGTGTTAGTTCTTTCTTAACATTTTGTAGTAAGAGTGTTTCTTTTATCGTAGTTTGCTTTGAAAGTGTAGTGCATTCTTAGGCCTAAAACTCAACTTGTAGTTACTGCAAAGTTTGTTAGTTGTATAAATCAGCTACATGAGTGGAGTCATTCTGCCAAAGATCTCTCTGATACTCCAAAGAAACTCCAGATTTTGGCTGAAA
>AAPY01777207.1:0-11495 GCA_000181375.1 Tupaia belangeri
CCCTATAGCAAAATCTCTCTTTAAAAAAAAGTTCCCTGTTCTATTTCCTTAGGTTCTTTGTTTTATGCAATTCACTTGCTCTAATGTACAATTAGCTAAGTTCTTTCTGGTATATAATATTCAAACAAAATGATTACAAACAAAGAATGAATAAACTTAAAAGACTTTCCCTGTACTTTTACTAGGACTTGCTTCAGTACTGTGTCATTACAAAATCGAATTTAATTTGTTAAGTTTATTTATAAACTCATTTTTCTCCAGCTCAACTCTTTTAAGTGCTTTTTAAATGTAAAATACTATAAAAAGCATGTTGTAAAATACCAAAGGTTTTTTAATTTCACTAAGACATAAAATACTTTTGCCATTTAAACAATAGAAGAAAATAAAGAGTTCTGTTTGAAAAGCTATACATTGACAGAAACGGCACAGAGATGGCTCTGCCAATCTCTGAGGAGAAGAAACTATTAGATAAAACAGTACCTCTACAATTTTTACCTCATCTTGTCATCAGGCTGTATGTGTCACCATTCCAATATTGATTCTGATATAACAACTTCCTTGAAGATAGATATAGGTGGACTTGAAAGGTTTAGCTCTTTAAGGGTTTTAGTTCTCTGGGGCCAGCAGGTGGCATGGTGGTTAAGGCATTGGACTCCCACATCAAACAGTAGTTTGAGTCCTGGACCTTGCAGCTTGCTTTCTCTCTCTTTCTGGTTAGCACATGTGCCCTGTAGAGATTAAAAAATGATAATAAATTAAATAAAATAATTCTCTTAAAAAAGTTTTTTCTCTAAGGTGTCCACTTTAAGTTTGAAAACAAGGTATCTTCATGTTCTTGTTTTATTTTCTCTTTTTAAATAAGAATTATTTAATTTTATTATTATTTTAAAGTTTGCTATATGGCAGACATGCTCACCAGATGTGTGTGTATATGTGTGTGTGAGAGAGAGAGAGAGAGAGAAAATAATAAAGCAAGAGAGAGAGGGAGAGAGAACAATAAAGCAAGAGAGAGAGAGAACAATAAAGCAAGCCATCAGGTCTGGGACTCGAACCATGGTCAGCCATGTGGGATGGGAGTCCAACACCGCTGGTCCTTCTTTCTTTCTTTCTTTGATTTGTTTTTCATTTAATTATTTTACATCTTAACAACATACAATACTTTTTCAAAGCATAGATGCATTGCATGTGGATCAAGTCAAAGATATTACCATATACATCATCCTCTACAGATAACTTTCCATATTGTCTTTTTTCCTTAGCCCCTCCTTCTCACCCCTCCTACTTCCCTACCCCTCCTACCTCTCTACCCCAACCCCTCCATACAGTTTGTGGTATTTACAGTTGCCATCTCTGTTATATCTTTCTAATCTTGCAGTTTCTGCTTTTAAAAGTGCAGGCATTTGGTATATAATGTGCAGAGACATGCAATATCTGTCTTTTATAATCTGGCTTGCTTCGGTTAGCATTAAGTCCTCTATATTTATCTTTGAATATAGAATTTGTATCAGACATCAAGATTTCTTTTCTTTTTTTTGACTAAGTATTCCATTATGTATATGAGCCACTATTTTCAGTGCAGTTTTCCATTTTGGGGCATTTATAATAGGTTGACTCTATGTCTTAGCGATTGTGAATAATGCCACGATAAACATGGATATATATGTGTCTGTCCACGATTGAGTGCTTTCCTGTCCTTTGGGTAAATATCTAGGTATGGTATTACTGGTCACATGGTAGTTCTATTTGTAGGTTTTTGAGGAACCCCCATAATGTTTTTCACAGTGGCTGTACTAATTTTACATTCCCACCAATAGTGTAGGGGGATTCCCTTTTCACCACAGCCTCCTCAGCACTTGTCATTCTTTATTTTATTTTATTTTTATCCTAGTCCTTTTGACTGGGGTTAGATAGTATCTCATTGTGCTTTGATTTGCATCTCCCATATGATAAGAGATGTTGAGTATGTTTTGACTATTGTCTTAATGTGGAGAGTTCAGCTTTTTGGCAATTTTTAAATTGGATTTTTTTTTTTTTGGTAAGCTGTTTGAGTTCCCAATATATTCTGTATATCAGTCCTTTATCTAAAGCATAGTTTGCAAATATTCTGTTCGCTCCCATTCTGAGGGTTGTCTCTGATCTCTATTATTTTCTTTGCTGTGTACAAGCTTTTTAGCTTGATATAGTCCCGCTTGTCTATTCTTGGGATTATTGTCTGTGCTTTAGCAGTCTTATTTAAGAAATCTTTACCTACTCCAGTGTCTCCCAAGAGTTTCCTCTGTGTTTCCCACCAGTAATTGTATGGTTTGAAGTTTTATGTTTAGATCTTTGATCCATTTTGAGTTGACTTTTGTACATGGTACGAGAGACATCTAGTTTTATTTTGCACAGGTGGATATCCAATTCTTCCTGTACCATGTGCTAAAGAGACTTTCTTTTTCCCACTGTATTATATTGTGCTCTTTGTTGAAAAATCAGCCGGCTATATGCTTTTGGGTTTATATCTTGGTTTTCTGTTCTGTTCTACTGGTTTGCTAGTACCATGCTGTTTTGAGTATCATACTTTTGTTATATATATGTATGTTTGTATGTATACACATATTTTTTAAGAGATATTTTTTGCTGTAGGGCATGTGCACTTGCCAGAGAGACAGAGAGAGACAGAAAGCAAGAAATCATCCCCCGGGGATTCTCCTCTTGGGATCTTGGGCATACACACATGCGCCTGGTATGAGTTTTAAGCCACTGAGTCTGGAACTCGAATTGCAGTTGACTACATGGAGTCCAGCAACATAACCATTATGCCATTTGCTGGTCCCTAGCTTTGTAATATATTTCGAGGTTAGGTAGTAAGATATCTTTTACTTTATTCTTTTTGCATAGCATTGTCTTGGCAGTACATGCAGTTGACCATGTGGGTTCTAGCTTCCTTAACTGCTACACTACTGGCTGATCCTTGTGCCAGCCTTCTTCAGCATAATGTTTTCAAAGATCATCTATGTTTTAGCGTACATCAATATTTTACTCCTTTTTATTAAGGTATAAGGCCAAGCTTATACCACATTTTATTTATTCCATAGTTGAGTGGCATTTGGGTGCTTTCCACATTTTGGCTGTTAAGAGTAATGCTTCTTAGAACATTTGTGTACAAGTTCTTTTTTTGTGGACATATGTATTAACATCTCTTCAGTATATATCTAAAAGTAGAACTCCTGGATCATTTAGAAACCCTATTGTTTAATTTTGAGTAAATACCAAGCTGTTTTCCACAGTGCAACAGTTTACATTTTTGTCAACAAAGTATTTGGGTTCTAATTTCTCTATATCCTTACTGATACTTTTAAAATTGTTTTGTTTTTAAAGATTTATCTATTTAATTCCATTTGTCATGTTGTTATTGTTTTTATTATTATTATTTAATTTGACCAGACCGGGGGTGGGGGAAAGTGAGAAAAAGCAAGGCTCCAGGTCCAGAAAAAATCCACTGTCGGCCATGTGTGAATCTGGTGACTTTAACCACCATGCCACCTGCTGACCCCTTTGAATTATTTTTAAATTGTCTTTTCTACCTTATTGATTATAAATGGTTTCTTGTGGCTTTGATTTGTGTTTCCTATTGTATATCTGGAAAAGTATATATCTAAGTCCTTTGCTTATTTTCAAATTGGGTTTATGTTTTTATTGTTTAGTTGCAAGAATTCTTTGTGTCTTCTTTTTTTTTAAGAGAGATTTTTGCTACAGGGCATATGTGCTCATTGGAGAGACAGAGAGATAGAAAGTGAGAAGTCACCCCCTGAGGGGATGGCCATACCTGCAGTCCCTTCTCCTCTTTTCTCCTCTCGGGATTCTGGGCATGCATGCTCACATGCCAGGTGTTAGTTTGAAGCCTCCGGGTAGGGACTCAAACCACTGTCAACTATGTGGGAGTCCAGCAACATGAGCATGACATTATCTACTGGTCCCTCTTTGTATCTTCTTGATACTAGACTCTTATGAGATAAGTGATTTGAAAATAGGTTCCTCTCCATGTATGAGTGTCATTTTACTTTTTTTTTCTTTTTAGTTTGCCATAGGTCATGTGTGCTCACTGGTGGGTTGAGGGAGGACAGAACCCTCTTAGGGGCATGACTCCTTGGGATTGTAAGCATGCACATGTGCCGTCATGTTTTTCAAGTTGTTGGTCTGGGACTCTGTATCACACAGTTAGCCGTGTGGAATTCAACCACCCATCTGGCTCTTTTTACTTTCTTTCTTTTTGAGAGCTTTTTTTTTTTTTTTTTCCTTAGGGCTTGTGTGCTCGCTAGTGGGGAGGGGGAGACAGAGACAGAATCAGTGAGAGGATAAATGAGAAATCACCCCCTAGGAAGGATGGCTACACTACAATCCCTTCTCCTCCTCTATTTTCCTTCCAGGATCTTGGGTACGCAAGCACATGTGCCTGAATAATTTCAAGACACTAGGGCTTGTACTGTGGTTGGTCATAAGGGAGTGTAGTGATGTAACCACTTTGCCACCTGCTAGCCCCATCACTTTCTCTATGGTGTACTTAAAAAAAAAAGAAATTTGCTGAGACCAGATGGTTTAATGGTTACATTGCTGGACTCTACCATGTAGTAAACCGGTGACTTGAAACTCAGTTTGGGTACATGCATGTGTATGCCCAAAATCCTGAGAAGAGAATGGATCAGAAGGGATTGTGGTGTGGCCATCCACTTGGGTAGCGATTTTTTGCTTTCTGTCTCTCTGTCTCTCTGGCGAGTGCACAAGCTCTATAGCAAAAATCTCTGTAAAAACAAAACAAAACAAAAAAACAATTGTCAGAAGGTGCATGTGCACCCCAAAGAGAGAGACAGAGAGGGAAAGAGAGGGGAAATGTGACCCCCAAAGGGGCATAATCAAGCCCTAATCCCTTCTTTATTCACTCATTCTATTGGGATTTGGAGCATGTATGCACATGTACCTGGCATGGTTTGCAAACTGCTGGAGCTGGAGTTTGAACCACATAGTTGGCCATGTGTAATCTGGTTGCATTAAATGCCTTGCCATGAAGCTGCTGGCCCTTTTTGATGTCCTTTGATAAACGAAATTTCTAAATTTTGGAGTCAGATGTATCTATTTTCTCTCTTACTTTTTAAGTTAAAAAAATCCTGCTTTTATTAAAAATGTGGTAAATGTATGTTTTCTGCATTTAAACTTGAACTCCTTATAATCCTATTAGGTTATATATGTACCTATTATATAATTTAACAGTTTATACTATAAAATTTAGTTCATAAATAATTCTTTGGGAGTACTTCTGAGTCCTGTTCAATGCTTTATTCATGTAAATATAATTATTTCTGTCAAGCAGAAGTTAGAATAATAACACTGCTGAGGCCTTCTAAAGACTAGGTACTTAGTGAACATATTTGGTAAATTGCTGAATTTTTAAAAAGTTTTATACCATAAAGCACATATGCTTGCTGGAGAGAGACCGAGGAAACATAAGAAATCATCCCCACAGGGAAGGGAGGATGTCCACACCACAATCCGTTCTCTACCATTTTACTCCTGGGATTTTGGGCATGCATGCACCCTTTCCCGGCATGATTTTCAAGTTGCTGGATCTGGGACTTGAATTGCAGTTTGGGCATGTGGGAGTCCAGCACCTTAATCGCTATGCCATTTTCTGGCCTCTGAATTATTTTTTAAATGATATAAAGCAAAATCTTAGCCTCCCTTTTTTTGTAGGGGGGGTTGGCAGGTTTAAATTTTTCTTGAAAAGGTGATCTACATTTATCTTTTGGTTTCCTTTCCCAGATATAGGCTATATATACATATGAGAGGAAATAGTAAAGTGATTCATGATAATATGACAAGATAGGTGTGTCAGCTATTGATAATGAAATAAAGATGAATATAATACAGATGTAATTTCCTTCTTGCTTTCAAAAAATTTATTTTATTTATTATGTTGTTATCATTTTATAATTTGCTATAGGCACTCCTGAGAGAGAGAGAGAGAGAGAGAGAGAGAGAGCGAGCGCCACCAGATTCGGGACTCAAACTGCAGTCAGTCCAGTGTCTTAACTACTACCACATCACCTGCTGGCCTCTCCTTTTTGCTTTTTATCCCTCCAATTTTTTCTTTTTTTAAAGAATTTTAAAATTATATTTATTCATTCAGTCATTTTAACTTGACTAGAGAAAGAGAAAGAAAGTGGGAAGGAAGCCACCAGGTCCAGGACTTGAACCATGATTGGCCATGTGGGAGTGTCCAGTGCCTTAACCACCATGCTACCTACTAGCTCCCCAATTTTTTCTTTTGGTTTCATTTTGAACTCTTTTTTGGTAGGTAGGCTTGTTGCTTCTTAAAAGTTCGGCTAAAGGTAATATTTTGTGATACTTTAAGTAATTTAACACAGTGTAAGGTTTAACTTCTGGTTAAACACATTGAAACATCTCAGTGTCTTGGAAGTGTTTAATGAGTAATATCAGTATTTTCTTTAAATAACATTTTGATCCTTAGCAAGATAGATTGTGTTACTTATATTTTATACTCAGTGAAATAAAATTCATTTCCATAAATTTTTACTTTGAGTATGCATATTCTCAGAAGATTCACAGTATAGATAACTTTCTAGTTTGTTAGACCTTTGCATTCAATTAAATACATGGCAGACTGATTAAGGAAATCCTTAAAATTTTTGTTTTGATAGCGAAAGCAAGTTGAATACATTGGTGCAGAAGCTTCATGACTTCTTGGCACACTCATCAGAGGAATCTGAAGAAACAAGTTCACCTCCACGACTTGTGATGAACCAAAGCATAGGTAAATTGAAAAAGAATGTGCTTTATCTTCTATTCTTTTCTCTATTTGGGGGCAGGGGTGGAGCAGAGTAACCGTGGAAGATGACAGATTATTAGGCTTGTGGTTTTCAGTTTGTGGAAGATGACAGATTATTAGGCTTTATAAAAACCTTTATTATGCATCTTTTCTAGTATTTGATAGATAATAATTTTGGTAAGTAAAAATTATAAGATTGTGTGATTATGTGAACTTAGAGAAGGAAGCATTTGTTATGGTTTTATGCATAATGGAAATGTAATGAGAGGGTAATGAATATTGACTGAAAAATAGTACAACTATGTATCTCTTGATGGGGATACATTGGTGATTTTGTCTCTGTAAATATCATACAGTATACTTACAGAAACATAGGTCATATAGTCTACTATACTTGTAGGCTATATAGTATGATCTTTTTTTTTTTTTTTTTTGAGATATTTTCGCTATAGGGTGCGTGCGCTCGCCAGACAGACAGAAAGAGACATAGAGACAGAAAGCGAGAAATCACCCCCCAGGGGGGATGGTCACGCCGCAATCCCTTCTCCTCCATTCTCCTCTTGGGATCTTGGGCACACACGCACATGCGCCCGGCATGAGTTTTAAGCCCCCGGGTCCGGGACGCGAACCGCGGTTGACTACGTGGGAGTCCAGCGACATAGCCATTACGCTAACTGCTGGTTTCCTATATAGTATAATCTTATGGGGCCATTGTTGTATATGTATCCTGTTGACTGAAAAATTGTTATGTGGCACATGACTATTAATAAATGTGGGAATAATGTAGAAGTATTTTATCTTAGCTGTTATTCATATCTTGTGAATGAAATTTTTATGTCGCTTGATAGCATATCTGAGTAGATTTGATGTGTATACACTTTATATAAAACCACTTAACACCTGCTCTCTAATTCCATCTCACCTTTTTAAAAACATCTTGGGAATCATCAGATGACTTAGTGGTTAAGGAGCTAGACTCCTACATGATGGACCGTGGTTTCAGTCCTAGACGTGGTGGCTTGAAACTCACACCAGGCACGTATGGATGCATGCCCACAATCCTGAGAGGAAAATGGAGAAGGATTTATGGTGTGGCCCTCCCCCCGTGGGAGGTAATTTCTTGCTTTCTGTCTGTGGCAAGCTCATGTGCCCTATAGCAAAAATCTCCCTCTCTCAAAAAAAAAGGAAAAAAAAGAAAAAATCCTTTAAAAACACCTTGGTGGCAGCCAGTTGTATGGTTGTTAATGCTGCTGGATACCACAAGCCTGACTGCATGGCTGGTGTCTTGGACTGGCAACTTGAGAAACATGCTGGATGCATGTGTGTGCCCAAAGTCCTAAAAGGATGAAGAGATGGAGGAGAAGCGATTGCAGTGTGAGCATCTCCCATTAGGGAGGGTTTTTCCTCACTTTCCCCTACCCCTCTGTCTGTCCTTTTGTCTGCCTCTGGCCAGCATACACACCCTCTGCACAAATTGAGAAATTCTGTATAATGTGACAGTTAACATTTTTTTGGTTTTCAAGATTAGCTATATAGAGGGAACTAAACACACACACACACGCACATGCACATACATACCTAAAAGTATGAGAGCAGTAGCTCATGATGAAAATTTCAATCTTGTGTAATTAGAGTTCTAAAAGAGTATAAGAAAAAAAGGATTGGTGAGAAGCTGAATTTTAAGAGATAATTGGTGAGTACTTTTTTTTTTTTAATTTGCAAGAGGGCATGTGGTCTCACCAGAGAGCAAGAGAGAGCGAGAGATAGAGAGAGAACCGTCATGAATTATGGTTATGCGTCAATCCCTTCTTTTCTCTCTCTCTCCCCTCAGGATATTGGACATGCGTGTACACAGTGTTCAGCATGTTTCTCAGGCCACTTTGTCTAGGACTTGAACTACCATTAGCCATATGGAATCCAGCTACTTTAATCACCATGCCTCTGTCTGCATCCCCTCCCCGCTTTTCTTTCATTTTGCTATAGGGTATGTGCGCTTGCTAGAGAGACAGAGAAGGAGTGAGAAAGAAATCACCTCTCAGGGGGATGACCCACTGCATCTCTTTTTCATTCTCCTTTCAGATTTGGCATGCATGCACACATGCTGTGTGTTTTTCAAGCTACCAGACACCTTCCCCCGTTCTTTAAACTTGCTAGAGGGTATGTCTACTTGCTAGAGACAGAGGGAAAGTGAGAAAACAACCCCCTGAGGGATGGTCATGGCACAATCCCTTCTACATTCTTCTTTTATTATTTTGGAAATGAACACACACCCTCCCAGTGTGTCTGTCGGCCATAAGGGATCCAGCCACATTAATCACCACACCACTGACTGGCCTGAAATCCTATCTTTTTAAAAGAAATTTTATTTATGATTATTATTTTAAATTTTCTGTAGAGCATGTGTGTTCACCAGAGAGAGAGAGAGAGGGAAGCAAGCTGCCAGGTCTGGGACTCGAACTGCAGTTGGCCCTATGGGAGTCTAGTGCCTCAACCACCACGCCACCTGCTGGCCCTGAAATCTTTTTTTTTGAGAGATTTTTGCTATAGGGCACGTGCTCTCACTGGAGAGATAGAGACAGAAAGCAAGAAATCACCCCTGGGGATGAGGGAGGATGGGGGCACTGCGATCCCTTCTCTCTCTTCCATTTTTTTTTTTTTTGAGATTTTAGGCACGCACAAGCGCCAGCTGTGAGTTTCAAGTCACTGGGTCTGGGACTTGAACTGTCGTCGGCCACATAGGAGTCCAGTGACCACAAACTTAGTAGCCTAGAACAATTCAAGTCTATTTTCTATTTTGTAGATCAGAAGCTGGTAGGCTTTGCTGGGCTCTGCTCTAGGATATCTCAAAGCCAAAGTCAAGGTATCAAAAGGGCCATGTTCCTTTCTGTGTGCTCTGTGGAATAATTTGTAGACAAACTCATTAGAATGTTGGCAAAATTTAGTTCCTTGTGGTAATAGGTCTGAGGTATCTTTTTCACTGACATTTAGCCTGGGTGTTCTCTCTCAGGTCTTTTCAGCTGTCCATATTTTTTTTCTCACATGGCTCCACATATCTTCAAAGCCAGTAACAAGCACATTGTTTCTTTTTTATGCTTTGAATCTTATTTATCCTTCTTCTTCTACTGTCTTCTGCTACTATCAGGAGAAATTGTTCTCCTTTTAAGGAACTCATAGGATTAGATTAGGTCTCCCCTCTTCTCACATCCTGATAATTTCTAATTTTTAGATTAACTCTGTCATATTACATAATGTTGTCATGGAAGTAATTTCACATTTACTCTTTCTGGCATTTGGGGACCTGAAATTTTATGGACAATTCTTAGAAGTTCTTTCTATCACAGCATCCATTTATGATTCTTGACTGAAAGACTTACTACTGTATGGGTTCAAAATGGTGATGTTCTTATCTCTGTGCTATGTTTATTAGTTGATATAATATTGTAAGGGATGGCTTATGTTCTATCTTCTATTTCTTTCTTGATATTACTGTATACTTAAAGTCTTTATTTTTCCATGACTATTCTCTTACTATGATTTTATTTTGATGATCATATTATACCAGTTTTGGCTAGTTGAAACCCCATCTAGATGACTCTTGCCAACTTTTTTAAAATAAATTTTTATTATTCTTTGAACACTTCCTTATTTTTTGCTCCCACAGGATGTTCAAGGCTTACTTTTATTAATTAATTAATTAATTTTTTTAAGGCTTACTTTTTATTATCTCTTCCCCAGCCTTGGAATCAGGTATTTCTCCCAGGAATTCTGATTCCTTTTAGCAAGGTCTGGTATTTAGAAATCAATATCAGGGTGTATGATGTGCTCATTGCCACCAGGATGTTTTTGCCTCCAGGCCTTTTCACCAAAAACACCACAGCAAAATGTTGCATTTTCATAAGTTGATATTGATACTTCTTTTTTTAAAAGATTTTTTCTTTCTTCATGTTTAAGCGTATTGACATGCATGAGGTTGGGGAGGGGAAGGAGCACTCTTCATAGGGTCTGGCTACACTTTGATTCTCTTCTTCCAGTCTTTTTTTTTTTTTTTTTTTTTGGAGAGATTTTCACTGTAGGGCGTGTGCGCTCGCCAGACAGACAGAGAGAGACAAGAGAGAGACATAGAGACAGAAAGCGAGAAATCACCCCCCAGGGGGGATGGTCACGCCGCAATCCCTTCTCCTCCATTCTCCTCTCGGGATCTTGGGCACGCACGCACACGCGCCCGGCGTGAGTTTTAAGCCACCGGGTCCGGGACACGAACCGCGGTCGACTACGTGGGAGTCCAGCGACATAGCCATTACGCTAACTGCTGGTTCCCTTCTTCCAGTCTTTAACTCATTGGATCTTTGGCACTCATGCATGTGCCTGGTGTGTTTCAGGCTGATCAGACTGGGATTTTAATTGTGATCACCATATAGGATCAGGCTTCTTTTTTTCTTTTTTTAGATTTTAGTCATAAGGTGCATGTGCTTTCCAGAGAGAGACAGGAAAAGAGAGAAAGGGAAAATGAGAACTCCCAACACCCCAGGGGATTAGCCACACCACAGTTTCTTCTCCATTCTCCCCTTAGAATTTCAGTCACGTATGCACACATGCCTGGTATGTTTTTGAAGCCTCTGGATCACGGACTCAAACCGCAGAGCTGGCTATGTAGGATCCAGTGCCTTACCCA
>AAPY01777331.1:0-14369 GCA_000181375.1 Tupaia belangeri
AAAACTCAACTTGCAGCTACTGCAAAGTTGTTAGTGTGAAATCAACTCCATGAGTGGAGTCATTCTGCCAAAGATATTTCTGATACTCCTAAGAAAACTCCAGATTTTGGCTGAAAAACTACATACTTATCTCAGAATGTAAGCTACATTTCTAAACGCCAACTGTAATACAGTGTTAAACTGCTTCCAAAACTTGAAGTTGAAGTAGTGCTTCACTGAACATCACAAGTTATTCAACTTACAAAGTTAAGTAAGTTGAACAATCAAGTTTGTGTTAGTCTTTTCTGATCATTTCGTAGAAAGAGGGTTTCTGTAATTGTAGTGTGCTTTGAAAGTGTAGTGCATTCTTAGGCCTAAAATTCAACTTGCAGCTACTGCAAAGTTGTTAGGTGTGAAAATCAACTCCATGAGTGGAGTCATTCTGACAAAGATCTTTCTGATACTCCAAAGAAAACTACAGATTTTGGCTGAAAAACTACATACTTATCTTAGAAAGTAAGCTACATTTCTAAACGCCAACTGTAATACAGTGTTAAACTGCTTCCAAAACTTGAAGTTCAAGTAGTGCTTCACTGAACATCACAAGTTATTCAACTTACAAAGTTAAGTAAGTGGAACAATCAAGTTTGTGTTAGTTCTTTCTTATCATTTCGTAGGAAGAGGGTTTCTGTAATTGTAGTGTGCTTTGAAAGTGTAGTGCATTCTTAGGCCTAAAACTCAACTTGCAGCTACTGCAAAGTTTGTTAGGTGTGAAAATCACCTCCATGAGTGGAGTCATTCTGCCAAAGATCTTTCTGATACTCCAAAGAAAACTCCAGATTTTGGCTGAAAAACTACATACTTATCTTAGAAAGTAAGCTACATTTCTAAACGCCAACTGTAATACAGTGTTAAACTGCTTCCAAAACTTGAAGTTGAAGTAGTGCTTCACTGAACATCACAAGTTATTCAACTTACAAAGTTAAGTAAGTGGAACAATCAAGTTTGTGTTAGTTCTTTCTTATCATTTCGTAGGAAGAGGGTTTCTGTAATTGTAGTGTGCTTTGAAAGTGTAGTGCATTCTTAGGCCTAAAACTCAACTTGCAGCTACTGCAAAGTTTGTTAGGTGTGAAAATCAACTCCATGAGTGGAGTCATTCTGCCAAAGATCTTTCTGATACTCCAAAGAAAACTACAGATTTTGGCTGAAAAACTACATACTTATCTTAGAAAGTAAGCTACATTTCTAAACGCCAACTGTAATACAGTGTTAAACTGCTTCCAAAACTTGAAGTTGAAGTAGTGCTTCACTGAACATCACAAGTTATTCAACTTACAAAGTTTAGTAAGTGGAACAATCAAGTTTGTGTTAGTTCTTTCTTATCATTTCGTAGGAAGAGGGTTTCTGTAATTGTAGTGTGCTTTGAAAGTGTAGTGCATTCTTAGGCCTAAAACTCAACTTGCAGCTACTGCAAAGTTTGTTAGGTGTGAAAATCAACTCCATGAGTGGAGTCATTCTGCCAAAGATCTTTCTGATACTCCAAAGAAAACTACAGATTTTGGCTGAAAAACTACATACTTATCTTAGAAAGTAAGCTACATTTCTAAACGCCAACTGTAATACAGTGTTAAACTGCTTCCAAACTTGAAGTTGAAGAAGTGCTTCACTGAACATCACAAGTTATTCAACTTACAAAGTTAAGTAAGTTGAACAATCAAGTTTGTGTTAGTTCTTTCTTATCATTTCGTAGGAGAGGGTTTCCGGTAATGTAGTGGCTTTGAAAGTGTAGTGCATTCTTAGGCCTAAAACTCAACTGCCAGCTACTGCAAAGTTGTTAGGTGTGAAAATCAACTCCATGAGTGGAGTCATTCTGCCAAAGATCTTTCTGATACTCCAAAGAAAACTACAGATTTTGGCTGAAAAACTACATACTTATCTTAGAAAGTAAGCTACATTTCTAAACGCCAACTGTAATACAGTGTTAAACTGCTTCCAAAACTTGAAGTTGAAGTAGTGCTTCACTGAACATCACAAGTTATTCAACTTACAAAGTTAAGTAAGTGGAACAATCAAGTTTGTGTTAGTTCTTTCTTATCATTTCGTAGGAAGAGGGTTTCTGTAATTGTAGTGTGCTTTGAAAGTGTAGTGCATTCTTAGGCCTAAAACTCAACTTGCAGCTACTGCAAAGTTTGTTAGGTGTGAAAATCAACTCCATGAGTGGAGTCATTCTGCCAAAGATCTTTCTGATACTCCAAAGAAAACTACAGATTTTGGCTGAGAAACTGCATACTTATCTTAGAAAGTAAGCTACATTTCTAAACGCCAACTGTAATACAGTGTTAAACTGCTTCCAAAACTTGAAGTTAAAGTAGTGCTTCACTGAACATCACAAGTTATTCAACTTACAAAGTTAAGTAAGTGGAACAATCAAGTTTGTGTTAGTTCTTTCTTATCATTTCGTAGGAAGAGGGTTTCTGTAATTGTAGTGTGCTTTGAAAGTGTAGTGCATTCTTAGGCCTAAAACTCAACTTGCAGCTACTGCAAAGTTTGTTAGGTGTGAAAATCAACTCCATGAGTGGAGTCATTCTGCCAAAGATCTTTCTGATACTCCAAAGAAAACTACAGATTTTGGCTGAAAAACTACATACTTATCTTAGAAAGTAAGCTACATTTCTAAACGCCAACTGTAATACAGTGTTAAACTGCTTCCAAAACTTGAAGTTGAAGTAGTGCTTCACTGAACATCACAAGTTATTCAACTTACAAAGTTAAGTAAGTGGAACAATCAAGTTTGTGTTAGTTCTTTCTTATCATTTCGTAGGAAGAGGGTTTCTGTAATTGTAGTGTGCTTTGAAAGTGTAGTGCATTCTTAGGCCTAAAACTCAACTTGCAGCTACTGCAAAGTTTGTTAGGTGTGAAAATCAACTCCATGAGTGGAGTCATTCTGCCAAAGATCTTTCTGATACTCCAAAGAAAACTCCAGATTTTGGCTGAAAAACTACATACTTATCTTAGAAAGTAAGCTACATTTCTAAACGCCAACTGTAATACAGTGTTAAACTGCTTCCAAAACTTGAAGTTGAAGTAGTGCTTCACTGAACATCACAAGTTATTCAACTTACAAAGTTAAGTAAGTGGAACAATCAAGTTTGTGTTAGTTCTTTCTTATCATTTCGTAGGAAGAGGGTTTCTGTAATTGTAGTGTGCTTTGAAAGTGTAGTGCATTCTTAGGCCTAAAACTCAACTTGCAGCTACTGCAAAGTTTGTTAGGTGTGAAAATCAACTCCATGAGTGGAGTCATTCTGCCAAAGATCTTTCTGATACTCCAAAGAAAACTACAGATTTTGGCTGAAAAACTACATACTTATCTTAGAAAGTAAGCTACATTTCTAAACGCCAACTGTAATACAGTGTTAAACTGCTTCCAAAACTTGAAGTTCAAGTAGTGCTTCACTGAACATCACAAGTTATTCAACTTACAAAGTTAAGTAAGTGGAACAATCAAGTTTGTGTTAGTTCTTTGTTATCATTTCGTAGGAAGAGGGTTTCTGTAATTGTAGTGTGCTTTGAAAGTGTAGTGCATTCTTAGGCCTAAAACTCAACTTGCAGCTACTGCAAAGTTTGTTAGGTGTGAAAATCAACTCCATGAGTGGAGTCATTCTGCCAAAGATCTTTCTGATACTCCAAAGAAAACTACAGATTTTGGCTGAAAAACTACATACTTATCTTAGAAAGTAAGCTACATTTCTAAACGCCAACTGTAATACAGTGTTAAACTGCTTCCAAAACTTGAAGTTGAAGTAGTGCTTCACTGAACATCACAAGTTATTCAACTTACAAAGTTAAGTAAGTGGAACAATCAAGTTTGTGTTAGTTCTTTCTTATCATTTCGTAGGAAGAGGGTTTCTGTAATTGTAGTGTGCTTTGAAAGTGTAGTGCATTCTTAGGCCTAAAACTCAACTTGCAGCTACTGCAAAGTTTGTTAGGTGTGAAAATCAACTCCATGAGTGGAGTCATTCTGCCAAAGATCTTTCTGATACTCCAAAGAAAACTACAGATTTTGGCTGAAAAACTACATACTTATCTTAGAAAGTAAGCTACATTTCTAAACGCCAACTGTAATACAGTGTTAAACTGCTTCCAAAACTTGAAGTTGAAGAAGTGCTTCACTGAACATCACAAGTTATTCAACTTACAAAGTTAAGTAAGTGGAACAATCAAGTTTGTGTTAGTTCTTTCTTATCATTTCGTAGGAAGAGGTTTTCTGTAATTATAGTGTGCTTTGAAAGTGTAGTGCATTCTTAGGCCTAAAACTCAACTTGCAGCTACTGCAAAGTTTGTTAGGTGTGAAAATCAACTCCATGAGTGGAGTCATTCTGCCAAAGATCTTTCTGATACTCCAAAGAAAACTCCAGATTTTGGCTGAAAAACTACATACTTATCTTAGAAAGTAAGCTACATTTCTAAATGCGCACTGTAATACAGTGTTAAAGTGCTTCCAAAACTTGAAGTTGAAGTAGAGCTTCACTGAACATCACAAGTTATTCAACTTACAAAGTTAAGTAAGTGGAACAATCAAGTTTGTGTTAGTTCTTTCTTAACATTTCATAGTAAGAGGGTTTCTTTAATCGTAGTTTGCTTTGAAAGTGTAGTGCATTCTTAGGCACAAAACTCAACTTGCAGCTACTGCAAAGTTTGTTAGGTGTGAAAATCAACTCCATGAGTGGAGTCATTCTGCCAAAGATCTTTCTGATACTCCAAAGAAAACTCCAGATTTTGGCTGAAAAACTACATACTTATCTTAGAAAGTAAGCTACATTTCTAAATGCGCACTGTAATACAGTGTTAAAGTGCTTCCAAAACTTGAAGTTGAAGTAGAGCTTCACTGAACATGACAAGTTATTCAACTTACAAAGTTAAGTAAGTGGAACAATCAAGTTTGTGTTAGTTCTTTCTTAACATTTCATAGTAAGAGGGTTTCTTTAATCGTAGTTTGCTTTGAAAGTGTAGTGCATTCTTAGGCCTAAAAGTCAACTTGCAGCTACTGCAAAGTTTGTTAGGTGTGAAAATCAACTCCATGAGTGGAGTCATTCTGCCAAAGATCTTTCTGATACTCCAAAGAAAACTCCAGATTTTGGCTGAAAAACTACATACTTATCTCAGAAAGTAAGCTACATTTCTAAACGCCATCTGTATACAGTGTTAAACTGCTGCCAAACTTGAAGTTGAAGTAGTGCTTCACTGAACATCACAAGTTATTCAACTTACAAAGTTAAGTAAGTGGAACATCAAGTTTGTGTTAGTTCTTTCTTATCATTTCGTAGGAAGGAGGGTTTCTGTAATTGTAGTGTGCTTTGAAAGTGTAGTGCATTCTTAGGCCTAAAACTCAACTTGCAGCTACTGCAAAGTTTGTTAGGTGTGAAAATCAACTCCATGAGTGGAGTCATTCTGCCAAAGATCTTTCTGATACTCCAAAGAAAACTCCAGATTTTGGCTGAAAAACTACATACTTATCTTAGAAAGTAAGCTACATTTCTAAACGCCAACTGTAATACAGTGTTAAACTGCTTCCAAAACTTGAAGTTCAAGTAGTGCTTCACTGAACATCACAAGTTATTCAACTTACAAAGTTAAGTAAGTGGAACAATCAAGTTTGTGTTAGTTCTTTGTTATCATTTCGTAGGAAGAGGGTTTCTGTAATTGTAGTGTGCTTTGAAAGTGTAGTGCATTCTTAGGCCTAAAACTCAACTTGCAGCTACTGCAAAGTTTGTTAGGTGTGAAAATCAACTCCATGAGTGGAGTCATTCTGCCAAAGATCTTTCTGATACTCCAAAGAAAACTACAGATTTTGGCTGAGAAACTGCATACTTATCTTAGAAAGTAAGCTACATTTCTAAACGCCAACTGTAATACAGTGTTAAACTGCTTCCAAAACTTGAAGTTCAAGTAGTGCTTCACTGAACATCACAAGTTATTCAACTTACAAAGTTAAGTAAGTGGAACAATCAAGTTTGTGTTAGTTCTTTCTTATCATTTCGTAGGAAGAGGGTTTCTGTAATTGTAGTGTGCTTTGAAAGTGTAGTGCATTCTTAGGCCTAAAACTCAACTTGCAGCTACTGCAAAGTTTGTTAGGTGTGAAAATCAACTCCATGAGTGGAGTCATTCTGCCAAAGATCTTTCTGATACTCCAAAGAAAACTACAGATTTTGGCTGAAAAACTACATACTTATCTTAGAATGTAAGCTACATTTCTAAACGCCAACTGTAATACAGTGTTAAACTGCTTCCAAAACTTGAAGTTGAAGTAGTGCTTCACTGAACATCACAAGTTATTCAACTTACAAAGTTAAGTAAGTGGAACAATCAAGTTTGTGTTAGTTCTTTCTTATCATTTCGTAGGAAGAGGGTTTCTGTAATTGTAGTGTGCTTTGAAAGTGTAGTGCATTCTTAGGCCTAAAACTCAACTGCAGCTACTGCAAAGTTTGTTAGGTGTGAAAATCAACTCCATGAGTGGAGTCATTCTGCCAAAGATCTTTCTGATACTCCAAAGAAAACTCCAGATTTTGGCTGAAAACTACATACTTATCTTAGAAAGTAAGCTACATTTCTAAACGCCAACTGTAATACAGTGTTAAACTGCTTCCAAAACTTGAAGTTGAAGTAGTGCTTCACTGAACATCACAAGTTATTCAACTTACAAAGTTAAGTAAGTGGAACAATCAAGTTTGTGTTAGTTCTTTCTTATCATTTCGTAGGAAGAGGGTTTCTGTAATTGTAGTGTGCTTTGAAAGTGTAGTGCATTCTTAGGCCTAAAACTCAACTTGCAGCTACTGCAAAGTTTGTTAGGTGTGAAAATCAACTCCATGAGTGGAGTCATTCTGCCAAAGATCTTTCTGATACTCCAAAGAAAACTCCAGATTTTGGCTGAAAAACTACATACTTATCTTAGAAAGTAAGCTACATTTCTAAACGCCAACTGTAATACAGTGTTAAACTGCTTCCAAAACTTGAAGTTGAAGTAGTGCTTCACTGAACATCACAAGTTATTCAACTTACAAAGTTAAGTAAGTGGAACAATCAAGTTTGTGTTAGTTCTTTCTTATCATTTCGTAGGAAGAGGGTTTCTGTAATTGTAGTGTGCTTTGAAAGTGTAGTGCATTCTTAGGCCTAAAACTCAACTTGCAGCTACTGCAAAGTTTGTTAGGTGTGAAAATCAACTCCATGAGTGGAGTCATTCTGCCAAAGATCTTTCTGATACTCCAAAGAAAACTACAGATTTTGGCTGAAAAACTACATACTTATCTTAGAAAGTAAGCTACATTTCTAAACGCAAACTGTAATACAGTGTTAAACTGCTTCCAAAACTTGAAGTTGAAGTAGAGCTTCACTGAACATCAAAAGTTATTCAACTTACAAAGTTAAGTAAGTGGAACAATCAAGTTTGTTTTAGTTCTTTCTTAACATTTCTTAGGAAGAGGGTTTCTGTAATTGTAGTGTGCTTTGAAAGTGTAGTGCCTTCTTAGGCCTAAAATTCCACTTGCAGGTACTGCCAAGTTTGTTAGGTGTGAAAATCAACTCCATGAGTGGAGTCATTCTGCCAAAGATCTTTCTGATACTCCAAAGAAAACTCCAGATTTTGGCTGAAAATCTACATACTTATCTTAGAAAGTAAGCTACATTTCTAAACGCCAACTGTAATACAGTGTTAAACTGCTTTCAAAACTTGAAGTTGAAGTAGTGCTTCACTGAACATCACAAGTTATTCAACTTAAAAAGTTAAGTAAGTGGAACAATCAAGTTTGTGTTCTTCTCATTTTCATTTCGTAGATGAGCCTTTCATCAATTGTAGTGTGCTTTGAAAGTGTAGTGCATTCTTAGGCCTAAAACTCAACTTGCAGCTACTGCAAAGTTTGTTAGGTGTGAAAAATCAACTCCATGAGTGGAGTCATTCTGCCAAAGATCTTTCTGATACTCCAAAGAGAACTCCAGATTTTGGCTGAAAAACTACATACTTATCTTAGAAAGTAAGCTACATTTCTAAACGCCAACTGTAATACAGTGTTAAACTGCTTCCAAAACTTGAAGTTGAAGTAGTGCTTCACTGAACATCACAAGTTATTCAACTTACAAAGTTAAGTGAGTGGAACAATCAAGTTTGTGTTAGTTCTTTCTTATCATTTCGTAGGAAGAGGGTTTCTGTAATTGTAGTGTGCTTTGAAAGTGTAGTGCATTCTTAGGCCTAATACTCAACTTGCAGCTACTGCAAAGTTTGTTAGGTGTGAAAATCAACTCCATGAGTGGAGTCATTCTGCCCAAAGATCTATTCTGATACTCCAAAGAAAACTACAGAATTTTGGCTGAAAAACTACATACTTATCTTAGAAAGTAAGCTACATTTCTAAACCGCCAACTGTAATACAGTGTTAAACTGGCTTCCAAAACTTGAAGTTGAAGTTAGTGCTTCACTGAACATCACAAGTTATTCAACGTACAAAGTTAAGTAAGTGGAACAATCAAGTCTGTTTTAGTTCTTTCTTATCACTTTCATAGGAAGAGGGTTTCTTTAATTTGTAGTGTGCTTTGAAAGATGTAGTGCATTCTTAGGCCTAAAACTCAACTTGCAGCTACTGCAAAGTTTGTTAGGTGTGAAAATCAAACTCCATGAGTGGAGATCATTCTGCCAAAGATATTTCTGATATCTCCCACAAGAAAGACTCACAGATTTTGGCTGAGAAAACTACATAACTTATCTTAGAAAGTAAGCTACATTTCTAAACGCCAACTGTAATACAGTGTTAAACTGCTTCCGAAACTTGAAGTTGAAGTAGAGCTTCACTGAACATCACAAGTTATTCAACTTACAAAGTTAAGTAAGTGGAACAATCAAGTTTGTGTTAGTTCTTTCTTATCATTTCGTAGGAAGAGGGTTTCTGTAATTGTAGTGTGCTTTGAAAGTGTAGTGCATTCTTAGGCCTAAAACTCAACTTGCAGCTACTGCAAAGTTTGTTAGGTGTGAAAATCAACTCCATGAGTGGAGTCATTCTGCCAAAGATCTTTCTGATACTCCAAAGAAAACTACAGATTTTGGCTGAAAAACTACATACTTATCTTAGAAAGTAAGCTACATTTCTAAACGCCAACTGTAATACAGTGTTAAACTGCTTCCAAAACTTGAAGTTGAAGTAGAGCTTCACTGAACATCACAAGTTATTCAACTTACAAAGTTAAGTAAATGGAATAATCAAGTTTGTGTTAGTTCTTTCTTATCATTTCGTAGGAAGAGGGTTTCTGTAATTGTAGTGTGCTTTGAAAGTGTTAGTGCCATTCTTAGGCCTACACCTCCAACTTGCAGCTACCTGCCAAAGTTTGTTAGGTGGTGAAAATCAACTCCATGAGTGGAGTCATCCTGCCAAAGATCTTTCTGATACTCCTAAGGAAATCTCCAGATTTTGGCTGAAAAACTACATACTTATCTCAGAAAGTAAGCTACATTTCTAAACGCCCAACTGTAATACAGTGTTAAACTGCTTCCAAAAACTTGAAGTTCAAGTAGTGCTTTCACTGAACATCACAAGTTATTCAACTTACAAAGTTTAAGTAAGTGGAACAATCAAGTTTGTGTTAGTTCTTTCTTATCATTTCGTAGGAAGAGGGGTTTCTGTAATTGTAGTGTGCTTTGAAAGTGTAGTGCATTCTTAGGCCTAAAACTCAACTTGCAGCTACTGCAAAGTTTGTTAGGTGTGAAAATCAACTCCATGAGTGGAGTCATTCTGCCAAAGATCTTTCTGATACTCCTAAGAAAACTCCAGATTTTGGCTGAAAAACTACATACTTATCTTAGAAAGTAAGCTACATTTCTAAACGCCAACTGTAATACAGTGTTAAACTGCTTCCAAAACTTGAAGTTGAAGTAGTGCTTCACTGAACATCACAAGTTATTCAACTTACAAAGTTAAGTAAGTGGAACAATCAAGTTTGTGTTAGTTCTTTCTTATCATTTCGTAGGAAGAGGGTTTCTGTAATTGTAGTGTGCTTTGAAAGTGTAGTGCATTCTTAGGCCTAAAACTCAACTTGCAGCTACTGCAAAGTTTGTTAGGTGTGAAAATCAACTCCATGAGTGGAGTCATTCTGCCAAAGATCTTTCTGATACTCCAAAGAAAACTCCAGATTTTGGCAGAAAAACTACATACTTATCTTAGAAAGTAAGCTACATTTCTAAACGCCAACTGTAATACAGTGTTAAACTGCTTCCAAAACTTGAAGTTGAAGTAGAGCATCACTGAACATCAAAAGTTATTCAACTTACAAAGTAAAGTAAGTTGAACAATCAAGTTTGTGTTAGTTCTTTCTTAACATTTCGTAGTAAGAGGGTTTCTTTAATTGTAGTGTGCTTTGAAAGTGTAGTGCATTCTTAGGCCTAAATCTCAACGTGCAGCTACTTCAAAGTTTGTTAGGTGTGAAAATCAACTGCATGAGTGGAGTCAATCTGCCAAAGATCTTTCTGATACTCCAAAGAAAACTACAGATTTTGGCTGAAAAACTACATACTTATCTTAGAAAGTAAGCTACATTTCTAAACGCCAACTGTAATACAGTGTTAAACTGCTTCCAAAACTTGAAGTTGAAGTAGTGCTTCACTGAACATCACAAGTTATTCAACTTACAAAGTTAAGTAAGTGGAACAATCAAGTTTGTGTTAGTTCTTTCTTATCATTTCGTAGGAAGAGGGTTTCTGTAATTGTAGTGTGCTTTGAAAGTGTAGTGCATTCTTAGGCCTAAAACTCAACTTGCAGCTACTGCAAAGTTTGTTAGGTGTGAAAATCAACTCCATGAGTGGAGTCATTCTGCCAAAGATCTTTCTGATACTCCAAAGAAAACTACAGATTTTGGCTGAAAAACTACATACTTATCTCAGAAAGTAAGCTACATTTCTAAACGCCAACTGTAATACAGTGTTAAACTGCTTCCAAAACTTGAAGTTGAAGTAGTGCTTCACTGAACATCACAAGTTATTCAACTTACAAAGTTAAGTAAGTGGAACAATCAAGTTTGTGTTAGTTCTTTCTTATCATTTCGTAGGAAGAGGGTTTCTGTAATTGTAGTGTGCTTTGAAAGTGTAGTGCATTCTTAGGCCTAAAACTCAACTTGCAGCTACTGCAAAGTTTGTTAGGTGTGAAAATCAACTCCATGAGTGGAGTCATTCTGCCAAAGATCTTTCTGATACTCCAAAGTAAACTCCAGATTTTGGCTGAAAAACTACATACTTATCTTAGAAAGTAAGCTACATTTCTAAACGCCAACTGTAATACAGTGTTAAACTGCTTCCAAAACTTGAAGTTGAAGTAGTGCTTCACTGAACATCACAAGTTATTCAACTTACAAAGTTAAGTAAGTGGAACAATCAAGTTTGTGTTAGTTCTTTCTTATCATTTCGTAGGAAGAGGGTTTCTTTAATTGTAGTGTGCTTTGAAAGTGTAGTGCATTCTTAGGCCTAAAACTCAACTTGCAGCTACTGCAAAGTTTGTTAGGTGTGAAAATCAACTCCATGAGTGGAGTCATTCTGCCAAAGATCTTTCTGATACTCCAAAGAAAACTACAGATTTTGGCTGAAAAACTACATACTTATCTTAGAATGTAAGCTACATTTCTAAACGCCAACTGTAATACAGTGTTAAACTGCTTCCAAAACTTGAAGTTGAAGTAGTGCTTCACTGAACATCAAAAGTTATTCAACTTACAAAGTTAAGTAAGTGGAACAATCAAGTTTGTGTTAGTTCTTTCTTATCATTTCGTAGGAAGAGGGTTTCTGTAATTGTAGGGTGCTTTGATAGTGTAGTGCATTCTTAGGCCTAAAACTCAACTTGCAGCTACTGCAAAGATTGTTAGGTGTGAAAATCAACTCCATGAGTGGAGTCATTCTGCCAAAGATCTTTCTGATACTCCAAAGAGAACTCCAGATTTTGGCTGAAAAACTACATACTTATCTTAGAAAGTAAGCTACATTTCTAAACGCCAACTGTAATACAGTGTTAAACTGCTTCCAAAACTTGAAGTTGAAGTAGTGCTTCACTGAACATCACAAGTTATTCAACTTACAAAGTTAAGTAAGTGGAACAATCAAGTTTGTGTTAGTTCTTTCTTATCATTTCGTAGGAAGAGGGTTTCTTTAATTGTAGTGTGCTTTGAAAGTGTAGTGCATTCTTAGGCCTAAAACTCAACTAGCAGCTACTGCAAAGTTTGTTAGGTGTGAAAATCAACTCCATGAGTGGAGTCATTCTGCCAAAGATCTTTCTGATACTCCAAAGAAAACTCCAGATTTTGGCTGAAAAACTACATACTTATCTTAGAAAGTAAGCTACATTTCTAAACGCCAACTGTAATACAGTGTTAAACTGCTTCCAAAACTTGAAGTTGAAGTAGTGCTTCACTGAACATCACAAGTTATTCAACTTACAAAGTTAAGTAAGTGGAACAATCAAGTTTGTGTTAGTTCTTTCTTATCATTTCGTAGGAAGAGGGTTTCTGTAATTGTAGTGTGCTTTGAAAGTGTAGTGCATTCTTAGGCCTAAAACTCAACTTGCAGCTACTGCAAAGTTTGTTAGGTGTGAAAATCAACTCCATGAGTGGAGTCATTCTGCCAAAGATCTTTCTGATACTCCAAAGAAAACTACAGATTTTGGCTGAAAAACTACATACTTATCTTAGAAAGTAAGCTACATTTCTAAACGCCAACTGTAATACAGTGTTAAACTGCTTCCAAAACTTGAAGTTGAAGTAGTGCTTCACTGAACATCACAAGTTATTCAACTTACAAAGTTAAGTAAGTGGAACAATCAAGTTTGTGTTAGTTCTTTCTTATCATTTCGTAGGAAGAGGGTTTCTTTAATTGTAGTGTGCTTGGAAAGTGTAGTGCATTCTTAGGCCTAAAACTCAACTTGCAGCTACTGCAAAGTTTGTTAGGTGTGAAAATCAACTCCATGAGTGGAGTCATTCTGCCAAAGATCTTTCTGATACTCCAAAGAAAACTCCAGATTTTGGCTGAAAAACTACATACTTATCTTAGAAAGTAAGCTACATTTCTAAACGCCAACTGTAATACAGTGTTAAACTGCTTCCAAAACTTGAAGTTGAAGTAGTGCTTCACTGAACATCACAAGTTATTCAACTTACAAAGTTAAGTAAGTGGAACAATCAAGTTTGTGTTAGTTCTTTCTTATCATTTCGTAGGAAGAGGGTTTCTGTAATTGTAGTGTGCTTTGAAAGTGTAGTGCATTCTTAGGCCTAAAACTCAACTTGCAGCTACTGCAAAGTTTGTTAGGTGTGAAAATCAACTCCATGAGTGGAGTCATTCTGCCAAAGATCTTTCTAATACTCCAAAAAAACCTCCAGATTTGCCTGAAAAACTACATACTTATCTTAGAAAGTAAGCTACATTTCTAAACGCCAACTGTAATACAGTGTTAAAACTGCTTCCAAAACTTGAAGATGAAGTAGTGCTTCACTGAACATCACAAGTTATTCAACTAACAAAGTTAAGTAAGTGGAACTATCAAGTTTGTGTTAGTTCTTTCTTATCATTTTGTAGGAAGAGGGTTTCTTTAATTGTAGTGTGCCTTGAAAGTGTAGTGCATACTTAGGCCTAAAACTCAACTTGCAGCTACTGCAAAGTTTGTTAGGTGTGAAAATCAACTCCATGAGTGGACTCATTCTGCCCAAGATCTTTCTGATACTCCAAAGTAATCTACAGATTTTGCCTGAAAAACTACATACTTATCTTAGAAAGTAAGCTACATTTCTAAACGCCAACTGTAATACAGTGTTAAACTGCTTCCAAAACTTGAAGTTGAAGTAGAGCATCACTGAACATCAAAAGTTATTCAACTTACAAAGTTAAGTAAGTGGAACAATCAAGTTTGTGTTAGTTCTTTCTTAACATTTCGTAGTAAGAGGGTTTCTTTAATTGTAGTGTGCTTTGAAAGTGTAGTGCATTCTTAGGCCTAAATCTCAACGTGCAGCTACTGCAAAGTTTGTTAGGTGTGAAAATCAATTGCATGAGTGGAGACATTCTGCCAAAGATCTTTCTGATACTCCAAAGAGAACTCCAGATTTTGCCTGAAAATCTACATACTTATCTTAAAAAGTAAGCTACATTTCTAAACGCCAACTGTAATTACGGTGTTAAACTGCTTCCAAAAATTGAAGTTGAAGTAGAGCATCCCTGAACATCAAAAGTAATTCAACTTTGTAGGTAAGTAAGTGAAACAATCAAGTTAGAGTAGTTCTTTGTTAGCATTTCGTAATGAGAGTTTTCGGTTATTTTATGCGTTCATTGAACGTGATGAGCATTATAGGGCTATAAGTAAAATAGAGCTACTGCAAAGTTGTGTTAG
>AAPY01777888.1:0-21848 GCA_000181375.1 Tupaia belangeri
AATAATTTCTCACATTCCTTCTGTCTCTCTCCAGCAAGTGCACATACACTATGGCGAAACTCCTAAAAAATAAAATAAAAAGACTGACAACAAAAAGAACTATACATATGCATTGTACTCTAGTTGATAAAGTTGTTTTCTGTAAGAGTACAAGTTAACAATTCTGAAACCACTATACATGTATACTGGAAATGAGCAATTAAGTAAATGAAGCCAGGTGTCTCACTGTTGGCATGAGAGAGAGTCACCGTATCAATAGATAAGCAAAGGGAAAAGTCTAGAGTGATCAATGTGTAACAAATTTGAGTTGGAGGCATCATTGTGAACTCAAGTTTAGCTTAATATAGCTTCAAGTGGTGACATACAGAATTTATAAATATGTATATGTATATTAAAATACACAGTATTTTTTTCTTGCTCTGTCAGTCTAGAAAGCCCAGAACTAATGATACCTCAATAACAAGAACACCTAGCACTCAGATCTTAGGTTACAATACAATAAAAGAAACCTTTTGATAAAAGTATCATTGCAGAAAAGACTAATACAAGTACTGGAGTAGAAAACATATGAAATAAACCTGAGGTGCTGGTAGTGCCAGAAAACAAGGAACTGCTCAACAAACACACATGTAAGCACGAGAAAATGTAATAGCAATACAGGAGTCAATTGCAAGAGTCCCCAGAAGCCAAAACAGGAACAATTTAAATAACAAAACAAAGTAGTGGATTATAATCCACAGTATCCAGTAAATATCCATGCTCTCATACTGAAATAAATAAATGACTGGATAAATAAACAAATAGCAGAGAAGAGGCAAGTCTCCAAAGAGTTCCAATTAATTCATACAGATACTCCACTCCCAAGGGGATGAACCATAACAACTCTCTGCCTGAAGTACCCCCTCCTGAGCTTCACATACTGACTTCCTTCCAAAGAATATAGTAGAAAAAGGGTGAAAAAGAATAGCTTCATAATTGATGAATACCTTAGCCAGGTGATCAGGATTAACATTACCAATGGGGAGTCACCTTGATTTATACGTACCAGGACATGAGGTGAGGGAATGATACTTTACTTCCAAGCTCTTTCTCCCCCCAAAAAAACTATAACCTCAGTACCATCATGAGAAAAGCATCGGATAATTCCCAACAGAAAGACACTGAACAAAGTACTAGTATTTCTCAAGACTGTCAAGGTCACTAAAAATAAAGAAGTCTGAAAAACGACAACAGCCAAGAGGTGTCTAAAGAGAACCAACAATTAAATATAAAGTGATATCCTACATGGCACCCTGGAACAGAAAAAGGAACATTAGGTAAAAAAATACAAAGGCAATCTGAATTAAGCATGGACTTAAGTTAACTAAATCATTTCAATATTGGTTCATCAGCTGCAACAAACACCATATTAATGTCAGGTGCTAAAATAAGAAAGCTGGTGTTGGATATAGAGGAGTTTTCTGTTCTAAAAATACAATTTTTTGGAAAACCTAAAGTTCATAAAAAAAAAAAAATCTGAGCTTGGGCAGGGGTGAGGGTGACATGGTGGTTGGGACACTGGACTCCTACTTGGCCAACCATAGCTGGAGTTCTAGACCTGGTGGCTTGCTTTCTTGCTCTCTCGGTCTATCTCTCCTCAAATTGAAATAATAATAAATAAAATAAATTAGTTTTAATAGAAATAAAGCAAATTTAACTAAAAATGAAAATCTAGTGATGATTAGTTTATCATCACCCCTACCTGATAGGAGAGGAAACCAAACCATGAAGAAAATAAGTATCTCCTCACAGCTGCCAGAGCAGAGATTTCAACCAGTGAAAAAAATGCATCCTTTTCTCACCCACCACGCTGGGCCACCCGCTAAGGAAAGTGTTTCTTTCCTGGCCTTACTGCGGCCTACAATGACTTTGGAGAAGGGGAACCCAGGAGCGAGTCTCCTCCTTCTCTGCCAAGGTCCTCCCCACTCACCAGCACCTTGGTAAAGGACTAGGAGTCCTGAAACAGGAGGAACTCCTAGGGCAATGGAACCGGAAATCCTTGTTGGTCTGGTAGCCAGAACTACTGCAGGCTGGCTTTGGGCTCTCTGGGCTCCATTTGAAGCTCAAGGCATTTGCATGAGCTTCTGCGAGGCCTCTGCACCTCCAGGTACTGAGACATAGTATTTTCCACAGCTTCTCAGCCGGGGCTCCTAGCAGCCCCCTTAGCTCCTGTGGCCAGAATTCCCTACCTGCAAGGAACACAACAACCGGCATTGTGAAAGAGCACTTGAAGCCCCTTCCCTTTCCTTAAAACTATCCACACTCCCCCACACACACAGACACCACAATAGGTTGCACGTGAGGAAGAGGCATGTGTGTCCACGCACAGAATGGAGAGTGGGGGTCAAAGCTCAAAGCTCCACTTCCTCCAATGATACCCTGCCTACAAAGTCTAACCCCCAAGTCTGACACCTCTTATTCTGACTAGGTGGTCTAAGAATCATGGATCCCGTCTTCACCATTGCTTTTTTAAAATCCTGTATTTTTTTTCCTTGCCTTTTATTTTGGTAAATATGTACTGACTCAGGTGAGTCTTGCTATATAGGCACATATTCAGAGAACAAGAAACACTTGTGCTATCGCTCGGCCATAAAGTACTTCTAAATATAAGGAGGAAAGGGGTCTGCAAGTAGATCATGAAAAATGCTTATTTATTTATTTGAGAGGTTTTTGCTATAGGACGTGTGCGTTCACCAGAAAGAGAGAGAGAGAGAAAGCGAAAAATCACCTTCAAGGAGGGATGGCCACGCTGCAATCCCTTCTACTCCATTCTCCTCTAGGAATCTTGGATATGCACACAAACGTGCTGGCCGTGAGTTTAAGCCACCGGGTCTGGCACTCGAACCGCAGTTGACTACATGGGAGTCCAGTGATGTAACCATTATGCCAACTGCTGGTCCCCATGAAAACTGTTTTTAAAAAACTAGGCATGGATTTAAAAAAAAAAAATTTGTCCCCCAAGCTAAATTCATCTTTCTGTTTTTCACAAACTTTTTGAAGTTCCCTCATACAACCCTAATTTTATATATTACCTCCCTAACTTGATTATAAAGTCAAATACTCTAATCACATCTTCTACATCTTTGTAATGCATACATACATGCACACACAAAGAAATAGTTTCTATCCTAAAATTGACTTGATAACTACTGGTAGCAACTTGATAACATGTGTGTGTCAGGGCCAGCATGTGGCATAGTGGTTAAGGCATTGGACTCCTAAATAGCCAACCAGGGTTTGAGTCCTGAACCTGTTGGATTGAAACTCATGCCAGGCATGTGTGTGTGCATGCCCAAGATCCTAAGTAATGGAGAAGGGACTGTGGTGTGTCCATTCCCCTGGGAGGTTATTTCTTTCTTTCTTCCTTCCTTTCTTTCTTTCGTTCTTTATTCCTTTCTTTCTTTCTGTCTCTCTGTCTAGCAAATACACACGCCTTACAGAAAAATTATAAAAACAAAAAACTGTTTATTTAGTTCTAAGAAAGCAATCAAGCATGAATCTGAGGTTCCAACACATAATTTGGCGTCAGTCCTTGAATCGCTGGCTTTCCAGCTAAGTCACTGGTGGCCACCTACAAAGCCAGCATTCAGTAGTATAACTATTATCATTCACAAAAAGATCTAGATCAGATAGTCAACGATAAAGATCAACAGAATGGGGACCAGCAGTTAGAGTAATGGCTATGTCACTGAACTCCCATATAGTCAACCGCGGTTCAAGTCCTGGACCTGGTGGCTTAAACCCATGCTGGGTGCATGTGCATGTGTGCCCAAGATCCTGAGGAGAATGGAGGAGAAGGGATTGAGGCATGGCCATCCCCTGGGGGGTGATTTCTTGCTTTCTCTCTCTCTGTCTCTCTCTTTCTGGTGAGCGCATGCACCCTATAGCAAAAACCTCTCAAAAAAAAAGATCAACAGAATGACAAATGTTGCATTCAGACCTAACAGAACATCCAAATATACTATTATAATATTACATCATCCGCATGAAATATTATTTTGTTCTTTTGAATTTATTTAAACCTAAAAGTAACACTTTCAATTAGAAGATTAGCTCCTCTAGAATGGGAAAAATATAGAGCTTAAAATTCAAGTGAAATGTGTCATTTTTACCCACAACCTACCAAACCACATCCATTCATACTTAAGTATCTAACAATAGGAGCATGCCCATGGCTTCTCTTATTCAAAGAAAATCTTTTGATTCTGAGTGTTTCTTTCTTGGACAGGGATGCAGTTTTCCCTTTATTGCCCCTTCCTCACACAAGGTGTCCTAGTTCCTTGCTCTCTATTCAGAGGTTTGCAGGGACATCAGATTGTTCACAGACAATGGATGGGATGCTGGGGCAGACAACAAATCACTCACTTCCACAATCCACAACATTCCTAAGTTTCTTTCTCTCCTCACTTCAAACACTCCAGTATTCATTGTCCTTCTACCTCCTCTTGTCTTTATCCTAGCACTGTGTTTGCTTTGCCTTCAGGGATAGCAAACTCTTTAGCTAAAGAAAAGCCTGCATCAGTGTCCTCTCTTCCTGGGTAAGGCCAGAAACTCCTGAGTATGTTTCTGCTTCTGTGTGGGTTTAGGAGAAAAAAACAGCCTCTGTGGTATCCATGAGAGAACAGAGGGAGAAAGAGATACTGCACTTAAAAAACACACAGACTAGTACTTCAAGCTATAACTGCAACATGAATGTTTCCCAAACAGTATTCTCTACCCTTTGCAAAACCTTCTACCCTTATTTACTTACCATATTGCATTCTTTAAAAGCAAAAATGTTTAAAAACAACAAGTGACACAATTTGAAAATATTTAACCAATATAGATGGCCCCACCAGCCTATCCTTTGTCCATGAATAATCTGGTGTCCTATAGTCCAAGATCCCTGTGAGCCCCTGAACAGAGGGCAAGGAACTAGGGCACTTTGTATGAGGAAGGAGCAATAAAAGGAAAGCTGCGTTTCTGGCCAAGGAAGAACTATTCAAAATCCAAAGTTTTCTTTAAACCAGGGTAGCCACAGGCATGCTCCTATTGTGATTGTACATACTTAAAGGTCATGGCCAAACAAGAAAATATAGTATTTGGCTAAATTGAGGTTACAGTCAAGGGCAATCATGAAGGGAATCTTAGGCAGATTCAAGATCACAGTTGGTGGCCAAAGACCAAGCAAGGGAAATAATCATCAGGCCAAGAAAAGACATGCATATTTATAACCAGACAAAATGGGTAACCCACACCAGGTAGGTATATTTTTTACTGACTGAGAGATGGGGGTTATTAAAGCTCTGTAGGGATCCATTGGTCTTAAAAGAATGAATTGAAGCTCCTAGAGGAGGTTGACTATTTTAACTGAATCAGTCAAGACAGATGTGGATTCTAGAATAGCTCCAAAATCTTTCTTTCGGAGGGAGCAAAGGGAGGGCAGTTTGCCATAGGGCATGTGCTGGAGAAAGAAAAAGAAAGAGAAGGAAAATGAGAAATCACCCCACAGGGGGAATGACCATGCCACAATCCTTTCTTCTCCATTCTCCTCTCAGGATTTTGGTCACGCACACACACATACCTGGCATGATCTTCAAGCTGCCCAGGCCATGACTCGAACTGCGTTCAGCCATGTCGGAGTTCAACTCCTTAATCACCGTGCCACCTCCTGACCCCAACTCCAAAGATCTTTCAATAACTAGATCTACTCTGAGAGATTTTTCAATTTACATGATTTTTAGAATCCCTGGTGCTTTTTGAGTCTTCTCTAAGTAAGGCTAATGAAAGAACTTTAGGTTGATAATCCTAAACATTAGGCTGGAGAGAAAGTCATGGCATATTTTTCTATGTTTTCGATGCAAAAATGCGTCGTGACTTTCCCAGAAACCCGATATTTACTGACCTCTCCCCCCAATTCTTACCCTAGAGTACACAAAAATCTAGTAAGACTTAAAAACCAAGTGACTTTTTACAATTTTCTTTTGATTAAGATATTGACGTTAAGGGAAAAAAAATCTGTGTTTTTATCCAGAAACTTTCATACTGTATTGCTGTTAAAGAAAATGTAATAAAAAATGTAAAAATTTTAAAAAGAAAAAAATAAGTTAAAAAAGAAAAGAGGTATCTCCTATTTATACCATAAACTTTTAAAGATGCAAGTGTCCCTTTTAACATGAATCATGTTTAGAAGGCTTGTAACCTGTATATTACTCTGTCTCAATTCAGTGGTATATGAAAATGAAACAATTTTACTTTTCTCTACTTTAATTACTGCCTTCGCCCAACCTCAGACAAATCTGCCCTTTCCATTCCTTAATGATATCCTAGGCATATTACAAAGTTTGCCCTTTGTTTTCTATTATTAAAACTCGGTCCAACTGAAACGTAGATCTCAAACTTGATTTAGAGATCACACCCTCTCCCATTAGGATAATTTAAGCTGAGGCCCTGGGAGCTGAGAGAGAAAGGGACATGCAGGCTCTGAGCCACTCCAACCGCCTGTTCTTCAATGGCAGTGCTATCATTGTTTTAACAATGGTTTGTCCCACAAAGGTTAATGTTCTGGAAGTTTGATTCCCAATGTAATGGCATTTAGAGATTGGTGAGACCTCTAAGAGGTGAGGCCTAGTAGGAGGTATTTGGATCATGGGAGCCACCCACCCTCATCAGAAGATTAATGTGAGACAGTGAGTTCTTGCTCTCATGGGAAGTGGTTAGAGCTCCCTACAGGCTGGACAGTCACTCTCTTTCTTGTTCTCCATTCTGCATGTACCTGCTGACCCTCTTGCTTCTATTGGTTGTGTTATGATGACATAGGACTGCAGACTGACCAGATACCATCACATACTCTTAAATTTCCCAACCACCAGAATTGTGAGCTAAATAAACCCCTATTCTTTATAGATCACCCAGTCTCACATAAAATGAACTAAGACAGCTGGTGTCTCCAGTAAATTGGTAGGAAGGAGGCAGGGGCCTAGTGAAAAGTGTCTCTTACTTAATTGACCACCATAATTCTTTTCCTCTTTGGTCATTATGCTTCTCAGGGTAATACTGAGTAGCTATAGACACCCTCCATGTGGTTGGTGTTCAAGTCTGGGCTCCTTCGAGGGGCCCATGTGAGAGTTCTTTTGGGGATCCTAGGTCTCAGCACACCACACTTACCTGACTCAGGAGACCTCGCTCTAGTTCTACCTCTTCTACTCCCCCTCAGCCTCCACCTCTAGAGTACCTGTGGTAGCACCATGCCAGCTTATCACCAGAATTCCCCTATTGGGTACAGATCTCTTAAGTGGCTCAGAGCCAGCTACCTTCCACTGTGGCCTCTTGGTCCATTGAAGACACATGAGCCCTAGCCATACTCCAAAGTATGACACTTTGACAACCCCTCTCAACACCACCATCTCCTAATTGTCTTTCTTCTCCTGCTTAGGTGGGCCCAGGGCAAGTCATCCATCTGGGGACTGAGGTTCCAGTCTCCCCTTCTGAAAGGCACCTCCAATTTCTAAAAATAATTTTCTGGGAGTCCCTCTCACTTTGCTTGGTAGTATAAATTATCCCTGATCTAGGGGGAAAAGAAGAAATGCCAGTAACTCCTTAAGACAAATACCAATACAATGCCTATGGCTTCTTTCTTTGGTTCTTCTTCACTACCTCCCTTGGTTCATTCCTGCTGCTATAACAAAATACTATAGACTAGGTCATTTATAAAGAGCAGAAATTGATTTCTTACAGTTCTGGAGGCTGAGAAGTCTAAGGTTAAGGCATCAGCAATTTACGTCTGTTGAGGGACTTCTTACAGCATCCTTACATGGCAGAAAGGACATATACTAGGTCCTCACAGGATAGAAGGACTGAAAATGGCTTAGCTGGTTTCCTTGATCTCTTTTATAAGGGTACTAATCCCATTCATGAGGGGTCAAATCACCTCCAAAAGTTCCCACCTCTTAATACCATCACATTAGGTCTTAGACTCCAACATAATGAGTTTTGAAGGGATATATGCAAATTGAACCATATCATTCCCACCCTAGTTTTATTGTATAGATTTGGAAATGGGGGAGGATGCAAGTAGCTGGTATTAGCAAGAACTATTCCTTACTTCCTAATAGGCCTTGGAGAGGTGGCTTCCAGGCACCTCCAACTCTTTCTTCATAGCTCTCTTTACAATGGAAGTTCACACCTATTGTTTTCATCTCTGGGCCCTACTGCCATTTTGGGATATCAGGAGAAGGACTACTTAACATTCTTTAGCAGTTTCAACAGAAAAATGTGCAAGCTTTAAAAAAAGACTAAATATTTCACCACAGAATGTAAGACATAAATCTGTTTGTCAGAGATGAGTGAGACTGTGTCTTTTTTTGTGTAGGCAAAGAAATAATCTCCTATCCAGAGTTCATCTCTCTTTTGAGCTTGTCAGGAAGGAAGGATTGTTTCTCTTGATGAAGAAACAAAACATGAATATATGTTTTTAAACCAAAACAGCTGCCTGGTAGCAGCAAACAAACTCCAAGGCTTCTGGACATTGGGTGCCCTCTTCTGATACCTGTGAGGGGATCCATGCTTGAAATTCCTGAGCCCAGGAGCATTCCATTTTCTCTTCATCCTCCAGTCCCCACTTTACCCCAGTAGTCAGCCAATAAGCCATTAACTGAAGCACAAATTGGAAGTATCTAAAAGAGATAACTCAGAAAAGTCTAAGCTATAAAGAGAGTTGATTCCAATAGAGTATAAGTTAGTCTCTCTATGCTTTACAGAGTAGAACCCTGAGAAGTCATGACTGCTATTTTATTCGGCCATCGGTAAAGTCATGATGCATTTTTGCATGGAAAAAATAGTCACAATTCAATGTAGAATAGAGGATTATTGTATGGATACAATAGTTTTGTTTCTCCAGGAATCACACAATAAACTGATGACTTTGCAGCCCCTACTGCATGCTGTGAGGGTATACAGAGAAGAGAGCTCATTCCTACTCCTAGAGTGCTAAGAGTGAAGACACATACTGCAATAACAATACCCCAGAAGCTAGAAAACGTACTAGCACAGTATCCGGCCATAAAAGCCACTGAATATATGTTTTTAAACCAATCTGGTTTAGAGAGTTTTGTATCTAGTAGATAACCCAGAAATATAAAAAAACAAAATATGCAGAGTTAGATATACAATGGTTTAAAAGGAGAAAGTGCCATGAGCAGATTCATTTGGCGAAGGGGTAGGACAGACGACTTTGAGTTAGGCACTGGTTGTTGCAGTGTGGGAGTTCTCTCCCCAAGGTTAGGGTCAACTAGAAGAAGTTTAAGAGCAGAAGAACAAGTTAGCAATCTTGTTACGAACTTCCTGGTCAGAAATAAAGCTCTCCCAGTCCTAACTGTAGGAGGCATACCAAGGTTCCTTCATAAAGAAAGACTAGAAAAGGTATGGACAGATATTCTCTCCCAAGGGCCAGCAAGATGGCAGATTGAGCCTACCAAGGACTAAATATTTGCTTGTTTTGATCTAATATTTAACCTAGACAGTGCTGTGTGACCATAATGTCACAACCCTGAGATGGGACACTTCCTTCTCCCTACTTTTCAGATGAGGAAATTGAAGAATAGAGAAATAATGGGATTTATTCATGTTTAAATAGTTTATAAGTGGGACCAGGATTTGAACCTGACCATATAGATCTAGAGCCAGTGCTCTTAACCACCTGACTCTTCTGTTCCTGGTGAACGGGAGAGGTGTTCCTCACCCCTGGACTGCTCAAAGATGCCTCTTGTGTGTGCTCATCACTGCCACTCCAATTTTTCTTTGCAGTGATTTGCAGCAAAGGGCAAGGAAAAGAGCTGGAGGAATAGGCCAGAAAGATGAGAAATGTCCTCCTTCCTGCATCCAGTCACAGAAGAAACAATCAGGTTGACTTCTAGGATTTTCAGGAAGAAAAGAGTACGTGTTCTCTATGTCACTGCAGCTCCCAAAAAAGCCTTGGTCTTAACCCTGCTGTCAGAGCAATCCCTCTGGTAAGCTACAGATAGGGTTGAGGCGCCACCCAGTAGCTCAAACCAAAATTACTTCCAAAGGAATGTCACCAGTGAAGAGAGGCAAAAAGGCAAATAGTGATCGCTCCTTGGCAGGAAAAAGGAACTAAAAGCAAAACCTACAGGTGTTGAAAACCTTTTTCCTATATTCTCCTGTAGGCTCTAGTTATATGTCATCAAAAGATGACTTTTTTTTTTTTTTTTTTTTTTTAAGGACTGGAAGTTTACAGTCCTCCTGCTTAGGGACTGGAAGTTTACCCACCTTTCCAAAATAAAGAACTAGAGTCCAGAAGACATAAATCACAAACTCTAGACACTCTCCTATGGACCAGAAAGATGTGTTTCCTAAACTACCCTCAGAACTTGCAACCACCCTGGGTATCTGTGGACCCTACTCAACATCTGCAAGAAATTCAACAGAGATTGGTGGCAAAGAAGGAGTAGAGAAAGTAAAAATGGAAAAGAAGATTTGTTCTCAAAAAATAGTTACTTGTCTCACTGCAGTGGTGTGAACTACTAAGACCCTGTGCTTCGTAGGCTGGGGCCACATGGCGGCCTATGGTCAGGTCCCAGGCCAACTTACTATGGCCAAGCACTGTGGCATACACCTGTAACCCCAGCAACCCAGAGAGGCTGATATAGGAGGATCATGAGATCGAGGCTGGCCTTGTAACACAGTGAGACCCTGTCTAAATAAGAGAGCCAGGCATGGTGGCACATGCCTATAGTCCTAGCTGGGAGGCTGAGGCAGGGAGATTGGAATATGGTAAGACCCTGTCTTAAAGATAAATAAATAAAAGAGTTTCTGCTAACCTTGTGCAAAACACCCAGAGTTATGGAAGGAAGGACTACAAAATGGCAGTACCGTTGCACCCCTCCTTCCTCATTACTTAGTCTCTTTGCTTGCTCCTATGCTTACATCTTTTTTTCAACTCCATCTCATACCACTCCACTGTATACTTTGTATTCATGTCATACTTGCTTTCTATTTATTCTCAAAATACAACTATAATATATTAGCCAAAATAGAATAGGATATGCTGAGATAACAATCCCAAAACTATCCGTGATTTAATAAAATGATTATTTCTCATTTACACAGGGTCTAATATAGTCTCCTTTAAGAAGTGACTCAGGGGAACCAGCAGTTAGCGTAATGGCTATGTTGCTGGATTCCCACGTAGTCGACCACGGTTTGCATCCCAGACCCGGTGGCTTAGAACTCAACCCGGGCGCGTGTGCATGCATACCCAAGATCCTGAGAGGAGAATGGAAGAGAAGGGATTGCGGTGTGACCATCCCCCCTGGGGGGTGATTTCTTGCTTTCTGTCTCTATGTCTCTGTCTGTCTGGCGAGCGCACGCACCCTATAGCAAAAACCTCTCAAAAAAAAAAAAAAAAAAGAAGTGACTTAGGAGGACCAGCAGGTGGCATGGTATTTGAGGCACAGCCAACCAGAGTTCAAGACTGGACTGGACCTGGCGGCTTGCTATCTCCCTCTCTCTCTCTCTCTCTTTCTCTCTCTCTCTCTCTCTCTCTCTCTCTGGCAAAATTAAAATAAATGAATAAATAAGTAAAATTAAATAATTATTTTTAAAAAAGAAGTGACTAAGGGATCCAGCTCCTTCCACTTTGGGAAATCATTATCTCCAACACTTGATATTCATGACTACCATGTAAAAGGAGTTACCCAGGTCTGGACATGGAACAAAGGTCATGGGGCCAAAACTCGGTTACAAGACTTCAACCTAATTGCAAGAAAGCTAGTAGTTGTAGCCTTCTGAAATGCCCAGAAAAAGGAAAACAACAGGATTTAGTGAACAACTAGCAGAAATAGGTTACTATCTCTATCACACCAACTTAACAACAATTGCTATTGCTGCTACTGCTTTATGGAATGCTCTTTCCATAGCTTTTCTGTGTTCTTTTTTCTTATGTTTGTTTTGTTTTGCCTAAATGGAAATCCTTAGCACCTTTTAAGTTTAAACTCAGTTATTTTTTTCTTTCAAAGAGATTTTTGCTATAGGATGCATGCACTCCTATAGAAAGCAAGTAAAGGAGGTGGAATGGGCATGCCACAATGCCCTCTCCTCCATTCTCTTCTGGGACCTTTGGGCATGCATGCACATGCATCTGACATGAGTTTCAAGTCTCAGGATCCAGGAGACCATGTGAGAGTCCAACGCCTTAACCATTATGTCACCTGCTGGGTCCTAAGCTCAGTTTTAATGTCTCCTAATAGTCTTTCTCTAATCAACTTAACCAAAGTAGTTTAATGTGGCAGAGACCTGGTAGTAACCTCTCATTATCTTTCCTCCCTTTCATGTTTGGCAAAGAGAATTTTTAGGTTTAGCTGAGGATGTTTTCATCCAGTTAAAAAGTTACATTTCCGTGGCCAGGGGCTCACGCGCGCCGGAACGCCCGGCCCCCACTCCAGGGGCCCCGCTTCAGGGGGCTCACGCCCCTGCACAGCCGGGGCCGGGTCTCCCTGGCCTCTCCGGTGCTGGATGGCCTGGAGGCCGAAAACAAGGTTGAAGAATTTGCAACTTGAGAAGATGATAGTTACCAGCCCTGCATTACCTCAGGGGAAAACAAGAACTACTCTGCTATTTTTAAGGAAGCCAGATACCCAAGGACAACTCAGACTGCAGATCCCCACAACACCACTCCTGGTGACTACAGGATGACTGCTGTGCCACATCAGCTGATAATCATCCCTGCTTACCAGAACTGCTTTCCTGAAACTGCATTCCCTGGAGACTCACCTACACTTGTGGATTTGCAGGAGACCCTCCCTTAATCCAACCCTGAATAGAATCTATGCTCCCTATTGTCAAAAACTTTATGAGCTGATAATTGGAATTCGTGGCCTCTCTCCCTTTACTTGTATGTATCACTTTTTCAATAACTCTTCTGGAAGACAACTGTATATAGCAGAGATATTGTAATGGGAGAGTGGGAAAGGGCAGAGGGACAAACATAGGGAAAAAACATATATATATATATATACATAAGCATGAAAGTAGAAATGGAATATTATTGATAACATGCTTGATTAGTCAATATGCAGTCTATTCTAGATGGGAAATTACATTTAGTACGTTGTGATGATGCTCAGGGAATGAATGTTAGGTAACAAAAAAAAAAACGGTAAAACTATTCGTACCATTAAAAAAAAAAAAGGGGGGGATATTTGATGACTGCAGTGAGAGGTATGGGCCCAGCTGGGTTCTACTTTATAGTATGCTCTTTTTACTCACTGGGGGTTAGGCCTAAAGTCAGACTTGAGTTCATGTATAGGTATGTGTCAGCTGCGATAACTATTGTATATATTTAGACTAATTAAGTTCACTGACAGATCATTTGGGGAGGGGGGAGGCACGGAGGGCAATCGTGGATGCCAGCGACAATGTGGGAGGAGGATGGGTCATAACAGAGGGAGGGGGATGGGGAATCTAGGATGGTAAAACAAAAGGCAAGGTATGCAGGACACAAGAATTGGGAAATCATTTGCTGAGAACATATATGCTGACGTGCTTGATTGAGCCAATGCACAGTGTATTTTGGATAGAAAATTCATTTGTGTGTTGTGATGGGAAAAAAAATTATAATAAAAAGTAAACTATAAAAAAAAAGAAGAGGATAGAGAAAGATAGCAAGTGATAGCAAGTGAACAATAGAGAGGATGTTAGTGAGAAACAGATATGGTTTATTATCTGTTGAAGATGACGTGTATAGTATTCTCAATTGGACTGGTCTGGGAAGTATTTCATGATGGGTGAAGTCTTTCAACAAGCAAAATGAGAAATAGTGATTGACTGTTTTAAAAAATTATAATAATAATACTAATTATTGGGAAATGCATGTAAAAGACATTGAAATATAAAAAAAATAAAAATAAAAATAAATCTTTAAAAAATAAAAAAAATTAAAAATAAAAATTTACATTTCCCATCCTTTGTAACCGTTTTTGGTTGATGAGATGTAAGTGTTAGGTAAAACTTCTAGAACTTTCTCTTAAGGAAACGGAACAGCCTTTCCTTCACCCCTTTCTCTCAACTCCCTGCGTCAATAGATTCAAACACCCTTCAAAGACCATGAGGCAGCATTGTAAGTAGGGCAGAATATTAGTTACAATGAACTGATGTTCCTGGTGTCTTTGCACTGCCATTAGACTATTTATCTCAGAATTTCTTACGTAAGAGAATTTACAATTTGCAATTGTTATGTGTAAACCACTAATTTGGTACAGCCTTCCTATTACACAGAGAAGAGACCTTATGATTAAGTGGCCATAAATATGTAGGGTCAGAACAGAGTTAATTCTCTGACTTCTAGTTTAGTAATCTCCACACATCAACAGTCTTATACGTGTATATGTATATGTTTGTGTGTCTATATATATACATATGTATGAAGATATATGTGTATATATATACATATATATGTATACATATATATAAAACCAAGCATACTGAATTATTATACTTCTGGGAGGCACAGAAGTATGAGACATTATATATGGTGCCCTACTCATGATGACAAATGTATATGTAATTATGATACAAAACAGTAGTAGGATAATGGAGACATGTACGTATGTTTGGTAGTACTGAAAAATGAGGAAACATGGTAGTTTCTACCATTCAGTTCTACCCTGCATTATCAGGAAGGCAAGAAGTAACAGAAATGAAGCCATGAAGGATGAGTAGTTTTCCAGGTAAAGGGATAAAAGGCAGACAGTGAGACAGGTATTGCAGATGATAAAGCTAGAGTATAGAGGCATGAGGGCTAGCAGATGGAATACTGGTTATGTTGCTGGACTCCCACATGGCCGATGGTGGTTCAAGCCCCAGACTCAATGGCCTGAAACTCATGCCAGGTGCTTGTATGTGAGTGTCCAAGATCCCAGGAGGAGAACAGAGGTGAAGGGGTTGCAGCGTGGTCCTCACCCCAGGGAGTGTTGGTGACTTCTCGCTTTCCCTCTCATTGTTTCTGTCTCTTTCTGATGAGTTCACATGCCCTAAGACAAAAACCTCTATCAAAAAAAAGTGCAGAGGCATGAAAGGACATGGAATGTGTAAGGAATAATCAGAGATATAAAAGCATAAAAGTGACAGACGAATCTACAAATTTCAGCTAAAGACAGATTCTAAAAGTCCTGTATAGAAACCGTGGGCTAGGTAAGGAAAGTTCATAATATGAAAGTGACTGTAGTGGATTTTTATTGGTTTTCGAGAGCTCACTATCTAATATCTTTTCCCCTTCAAATGAAGCCTGATTTCTTTCACTGGAACTGACTCTTGGACAGTATATGAGGATAAGGTTTGATGGGATCCACAGAGGGGCTCCACTTGCTCTTGTCCATGAGGAGCCATGCGATCCGAACTAGGCCACTCAGATGTCCCTGCCTTAAACTGTGAATCCTGAGCATAAAAACAGAGACCACAAATAGATATCACTCCAGTAACCAGCAAGGCAGGGTCCACATTACAACATTCCTGTCAAGAGACTGTATTGTGATCACCTCAACCCAGCCTCTACTCAGGTAACTTCCAAAGTAGATTGGCTCTTACCCTTCTTACTGTCCATTCTCTGAGTTCCCATTTGGTTTCTGTAGCTTGAAGTAAAGAAATCTAAAAACAAACAAACAAACAAACAAACAAAAAAACATGAATTGAATGAATTGACCTTGAGGAAAACAGCTCTGGTAAACAAATAGTTAACAGTAAAAAACAGAGACTGACCCAGATGACCCATTAAGAAAGGATAACTGTAGTTTCTTTTAGGGAATCATGAAGAAGAGTCCAAAAAAAAAAAGATAGAGGTTGAAGTTCTCTGATGAATTTTCCTAGATTTTAGTAGTCTATATTTTAACCTTATTTACAACTGGGATTCCATAAAATAAAGTGTTCTATAAATTTTAATAGGCATTCTATTTGTCTCTGTGATAAAATGATCTTGGAAAATTTGAAAAATAATATAGATTTTTCTTGAAGGCCATTAAAACACTCGTATGTGAAGATTTCCCACGAGGTAGATACGGTGTACAACAATTTTTAAACTTATTTAATGATGAAACACTTTTTTAGAGCAACTTCTCTCAAAAAATAATTTTTAAAATATAAACTTTGCTAGTTACTGAGCCAACTTCTTTTTCAAGGTACCAGTACTTGGAATCAACAGTGTAAGCTTTAAAGCCCAATCTACTTTTATAGCCTTACCACTTCTAACCATGGACAATTACCTACAGAGAGGCCCAGCGACAGCCCCTTCATTCCGCAGACATGTGAGCTCTCCAAGGGAATTCTCCACAACACCCATGAAGAAGTAGACTCTATTTCTCCCTTCTCAAATCTGTGCTGGCCTCATGCTTTACTGTGGCCAATGGAATGCAGTGGGAGCAATGCTGTGACCCCTAGGCCTTTGAGCCATGGCAGCCTCTGCTTTCACACTATTGACACCAAAGCCACTCCCTTGCTGGAGAAAGAAGTCATGAGGTGATACAGAAGATCTGAAGAATAAGATATGGAGGTGGAAAGAGACAGACAGAGAGAAAGAGTGTGAGTTAGTAAATTCTAGCCTGATTTCAGTTACTTCAACTGAGGCATGTGACATGGGATCCTCCAGTCCCAACCGAGCTGTCCCAGCCAGCACCACTTGGTGCTCAAAACATACACTGGTGAGAAAAAGTAAGTGGTGATTTCAGCCAATAGTCTTGGTACAGTTTATTATTATATCAGCAGATAATTGACAGATTAGCCTTATGATCCAGGGTAGGAATCCACCAACATTGGGGCACTTCTTTATCCCATAAAGGTGTGACAGCTACTCCTTATAAGGCAGATGAAAAGACTAAATGGGATAATACATGTAAAGACCATATCAAAGTATTTGGCACAGTAAATGCTAAATTATTAAAATTATCATATGCTGAATAAATGCTAAGTAGATGTGTACCGTTATCATATTCCAAGTCAGTTAGTTCTTCTTAATAGTCAATAGTAATAAATACAACTATGGAGTATTTTTCAGAGCGTTATCACCAGTGTTAATGTCTGTCCCCAACATTTATGCTTTCTGTAGCAGCAATTTTTCCTAAACACTTCAGGTCTTGACTCCTAGCTTTTCTCTTACCCACAGAAGTAAAAACTGGTTGGTAACTTCTCTTTCCTATGCAGTGGAAGTATAAAAGGTCCTGAACATGGAAGTTCTGATCTTCCTCCTTCCTCCTTTGTCCAGACTAGAGAGAGTATGTTAACCTATGCATTTCCTCAGTTACTGTTACAGGGTGCAGACCTGGGAGTCAGGAGATGGCACGTTAGTATTGACTCTTCTTCTAAGGTACATCTATCAACTTAGCTTTTGTCAGTAAAAGTTTACTGATTCATTTTATCTGATTTCTCATTTGGTCAAGAGCTTAATCAGGGAAGACAAGACTATTCATCGGACTTCCTCAAAGACCTCAGCAATCTGTGATATCACAATTAACCTGGAGGACAATCCAGTCATGAAAGTGTTAACAGTATCCCCATACACACCAAGAAACTACCCAAGCAAGAGAGCCAAGGCCTGAATTTTTGTCTCCTCACCTACAATCCAATTCTACTTCACTAAGAAGTAAGTTCATAGCAATAAATGCCTTCACCTGAGAAGTAGAAAGTTTTTCAAATAACCTAACAATGAACTTCAAGGAACTAGAAAAGCAAGTACAAACTAAACTTAAAATTAGTAGAAGGAAAGGAATAGTAAGGATGACAGCAGGAATAAAACAGACAAACAAAAAATCCTGTATTTTTTTTTCCTAAAAGGGATTGTCATCCAGCTAGCTTGGCAACCTCTCTCACTTCTGTCTGAAAATCTTTTTCTATTTATGAATTCAGAGTAATGGGTGATCATTTTGTCTTTATCAACACAGGAAGTTCATGCTTCCCATGAGGAGTCTCTTAGGTTTGACTTAGAGAAAACCAAATGACTGGTCTCTAGATTCTTTCATTCCTCTGGATTCACAGAACAAGAGAAAATGCCAGGAAGAAAGTCTGCTTTAGCACAGGGTACAAGGTATTTGAGTCTTCCTTAATGAAAAGCAGATTTAGGGGATTTATTTTTATCAAAATCCTCAGATGATTCAAAGAACAAACTTTTTTGAGATAAATGATTATCTTATTGAGAGTAACAGGAGACATTATTAAGGGTTCTATAAATATTCAGAGAATGGCAAAGAATTTAAATGATGCAGGATAAAAAATTTTTCTTCCCCTAAAAAATTAAAGTTCAGACTAACGAAATCTTGAAGATATCACAACTATTTTATTCCAATTCTTGTACAAAAATACACAGATAGGCCCTGATATGGGGCTATGAAAAGGAAAGCAAATAATCAGCCTCTTCTGTAACTTAAGTGAAAATTCACATGAGATGAATAGAAGGAATCATTTTAATATCATCTTTCTAGATTCAAAGAGAAACTCTTAGGAGTTTTTAGTAATACAATGCTAGGTGTATTCTCAGCCCTCATGCTCCCTGTATTTGTAAGGATTTGCTATTGTTTAGGGATTGTCTGTAGGTCTTTCTCTCTGTAAATCATCAGATTATGAATGTCAGAGCAGGAACATCTATTCCAACCACTGCAGTTAACCAGTACATAAACTTAATCCAGAGAGATAAACCTCTCATCCAGGGTCAACCAGCCAGTTAACACTGTCAGGAGTAATCTCCTGCCCTGGAAATAGCATATTTTTCATTAAAACACGTGATACTGAAGAAAAAAATTAAAATGTGTGTTCTTCTTTGATACCTGAAGATAGGGTGGAGATGGATAAAAAATATATATATTTATATTCGTAGCCAGTAACAAAACTCCTTTTGGTAGCTAGCAGAGGAGAAAAATTGCCTTTTTTTTTTAAGAAAATAACTGTCATTTGCTTTGGTGAAAACTCCTCCTCCTCTGCTCCTCAAATGACCAGATGATTTTACTACACCTATAACATGCTCATGGAGTCTTTGTGGGAATCAAGGCAGGAGCCTAGTTTTTGTCTTAACCTTCTTTGAACCAGTGATGGATAGTCTAACAAAATGATCAATGAACTTCAGAAAACCAAAAGATGTCTGGGAGAATTCAACCCCTCTTCTTGATCCATGGATTCTACAGAGGAGAGACGCCAATGTTTTCTGCCTCTTAAGAAGAAGGGAGACCCCAGCTAATGTGGTTTAAACAGGCAAAAAAATATCACATTTACTCAATGTGGGGATTTAGTTAAACATAATACCAAAGCCTGTGTTTAAAAGATGTTTTATGGAGAAAGTATCCCCTCATTGGATATTTTAAGGTAATGCCAAGGTCCCCAGATCCCTGCTAAGCAATCCCTAGTGAAGCAGCTGATATACCAACTATCCTTTCTTCTAGTCAGCCAGAAAAACTGGTGTTCCTTCTCTTTATTTTCTTTTCTTCTTTTCTTTTCTTTTCTTTTCTTTTCTTTTCTTTTCTTTTCTTTTCTTTTCTTTTCTTTTCTTGGGGCTAACATATACATGGATTGTTTTTCTTTGTTTGGAGGTGAAAGAAAGGGGAAACTTCAGTCATCTTTTCTTTTCCATAAGCTATCAAAGAATATTCATATACTCACAAAACAGTTACACTTCAGAAGGTGTGCTGTTCCTCATCCCAAACCCAATGAAAGATGACTCAGAATGTAATAACATGGGCTCCAGGGAAATCTTTTATTCCAAATAGTTCAGCTAAACAGAAAGCAAATTTGAACTCCCTTTTCTCGGAATCTTTGTTACCAAGCTCCCTGACGGTGCTCTTGGCATAGACCCCCTGATCTGTTCCGTCTCTACAGTTCTAGGGAGCCCACTTTCATGTTTCTCATTTTTAGAAAGCTATCACTCACATAGGACACACTCCTGCTGATGTCTTTACTGTGCTCCCCCTGCCAGCCTCTCCAGTCCCCTCACCCTCACCCCACTTTAGCCTTCCCTCTCAGTAGGATTCCTGGTACTGTCATCCTTCCCTGTGGTTCCTGGCAAGATGATTCCTTTGATAGATTCCACAGACCTCTGACCTCACTTTGTAGTCTCCACAGCTTAATCAAACACACCCACTTCACAACTCAGTGCTGCCCATTAACTGGAGTACAAACTCATTAGGCACCCCAAGGGCCTCTGTTTGCCTCCCGCGTGACAGAATAATGACTAGAGGTTTGGAGAAAAGAGAAGTAAGTCTATGTCCATGCGTCACTAAGAAACCTGAGCTTCCTCTTAGGAGCAGAGCTAGCTGCTGCTGTGACCATCTCTCATTTCATCCAAAACTGGAGAGCCCAACTTTAGAGACAGAGAGACACACATTAGGGTAAGAGTTAGATCCCAGCTCTGCCTGGCTGATATTGACCTTGGGGAGGTCATCTTGTGACTGGTAACCACCCCTTAGGGTCAGGGAAGATTAACTGACTAAAGTACTTAGCATAGTACCTAGAAACAAAAAAAAAGTGTTAGCTATTATTATTATATCCAGTGAATGATAATACATTTACTAATCAGTCCACAGAGATCTACTTTTGTGTTCCCACTGAGCTTGCTAAGAGTCTAAGAACAAGGTGCACTAAATTCTTGTTATTTAACATGATGCTACAGGGCCAGATGGTGATGCAGCAATAATGCAACTGAACTCATGTGAGACCATCCCAGGTTTGTGTCCTGAGGCTTTCCTGAATATACTGGGCACATGCACACCTGACCATGATCCAGGCTGCCAGAGGCTGGGGGTGGACTGCAGCACAATGATCCTGTTGGGGGTGCCTATCTCTCTCTCACTCTCTCTTGCTCTCTCCCTCTCTCACTGTCTCTCTCTCATGGAACAAATAAATAATTTTTTTTTGGAGAGGTTTTTTCTATAGGGCACATGCGCTCGCCAGAGAGACAGAGAGAGACAGAAAGACAGAAAGCAAGAAATCGCCCCCCCTAGGTGGGATGGCCACACTGCAATCCCTTCTTCTCCATTCTCCTCTCAGGATCTTGGGCATGCACACACATGCACCCAGTGTGAGTTTAAGCCACCAGATCTGGAACTCGAACCACAGTCAACTACATGGGAGTTCAGCGACATAGCCATTACACTAACTGCTGGTCCCAATAAATAAATTCTTAAAATAAAAAGAGATAATATTGCATATCCACATTAGTTATTAGTGTTCCAGTCCTAGAAGTGGAGGCTATTCATAATGAAAATGATAATTTAAATAGCTACTATCTGGTACCCATTTACCATGGACTACTTGGTTGAGTAATGGAAATATAACAATGCCATTTTGGTAAGTTTTATGGTCAATCTTTCACATAAAAGTAAACTGAGACTGGTAATGTATGTAGCTTATTTAAGGGTCTTGTATCAGTCAGAGCCCCAAAACAAAACCACGCACCCAACCTAGAAGAGATGATGAAGAACTCAGAAACTAACAACAGTGGACAGCTGTTATCATCTCTAGCCGGGGCTTGGTTGGGGGTAGTGGGGAGGAATTATATCATACTAGAGTCAAAGCCATACAAGAGGAGCCAGTTCTCAACTGGATTGGTCTGAGAAATCTTTCATGATGGGCAAAGTATTTTTACAAGCAAAATGAGAAATAGTGATAGACTGTTTTAAAAAATAATTAGAATAATAAAAATAATGATTGGGGAAAACATAGAAAAGATATTGAATGTTGAAGTGGGGAGATTAATGTCTCTGTACTGACTGACATGCATGGCATTCCCTTTTGAAAAAACAATGTAATACACTGTAAAGTTATATGTAATCCAATGTAATATAAAG
>AAPY01778111.1:0-10351 GCA_000181375.1 Tupaia belangeri
ACAAGAAGAAAGAGCTAACTGCATTAATTTCATTTGTTAATATAGTGACTAAATTTACCCCTTATGTGTTGCTACCTTTATTTTCTCATTTATTCCTTCAACAAACAATTTTGGTGCTCTTTTCCATTAATAAATAGAAAGTCCTTTTAATTAGGAACTAGACAGAAAAATGATATGCATTTATTTATATAAAATAAAATATAGTATGCAATGACTACATGAAAAAAACGAATCACCCACTTGAAAGCATTCACAAACTACTTTAGCACATAGTTTAAATTATATGAAATTACCAACATCTTAATGGTTCTTGATCTAATCACATGTTAATTTCATATGGATCTTCACTAGGAGCAACTGTGTTTCCCTTTTGCTGTAAATTGATGTGTGGGAAGTCTCTCTTCTGTTGTTTGTAGCAATGTGGTCTCAAGAGGGGTACTCTATTCAAGGGTCTAAAGAGTACTATCTATGTATCCACAGGTGGTTCTGTACATGGCAGGATCCCAGGGAACCCATGAATACTATGGATTTTAAGAACTATGATTTTGGATCTGTGTAATCCCTCAGCACGGTGGAGGATGGAAGAAGATAGGATAATGTAAGAGGAAAGAAAAGATTATAGAGGAGAATAAAGGAAAATTTTGCCAGGAGACTACAGATGGAACTGGAAAGCTCTTGCAGAGCAAGGGCCAGTCTGGTCTCTGGGACAAGTGAGGGGAGGGTATTAACAAACAAAAAGGAAGAAGAAAGAAGGAAAAAACCCTGCCTGCATTTAAAGGGAGTGGGGACCTGGTCTTGAGAGCCTGGAAGTGGGCTGGGGGCAGTGGTGCTCCTGCCTCAGTTTCCCTTGCTGACCAGGAGACTAGAGATGGAACTGGAGAGCTCCTGCAGAACAAGTGTTGGTCTGGTCTTCAAAGGGATGGGGTCTTGGTCTTGGGAGCCTAGAAGTGGGCTGGGGACAGTTGTGTCCCTGCCTCAGTTTCCCTTGCTGGCCAGGAGACTAGAGATAGGACTGGAGAGCTCCTGCAGAGCAAGGGCCAGTGTAGTCTGTGGAAAGTCAAATGATATTTGCATTCAGGTAAACTCTCACTGTAGAAACCACTAAAAAGAACAAAGAACAAAACAAAACCTTCAAATACTGTGAGAAGAAATAAATGAATTGAGCAATTGTTTAAAATTAAAAATTAGCACAAAGGAATCCTTTGCATTTCCATACTTGAACCATAGATCATGAAAATGATATTAGGAAAATAATTCAACTAATAAAAGCACCAAGAACAGTAGAAATACTTGGGACTAAACATGACCAAGAAGGGGAAACGCTCCTCCTTTTTAACTACAAAAATATTGTCAAAAGAAATGAAAAAAAATTATCAAATCAAAAGAACAATGCTTTTGCTTCACCATATCTATAATCAGACTACTTTCAGTGTCAACCAAATGCTCAAAGATTTGAAGAATAAAAACAGCTGAGCCAGCTGCTGGTGTGGAGGTTCAGACAATGAATCCCACATGGCTGAGTCTATGGTTTAAATATTATGCCCGGCTTCTTGAAAATCATGCTGAGCACATGGCATGCATGCCCAAAATCCTAAGAGAAGACTAGAGAAGGGACTGTAGCAAGAACTCCCCCCCGCCCCGTAGGTGTTTTCTCACCTTTCCCCTCCCTGGCTCTGTAATGGGTGCGTGCATCTTAAGCAAAACTAAAAACTATGGTTAAAATGTCAATTCTTCCCAAAGTAATCTACAGATTCATTGAAATTGCTATTCACATTCCAATTCCAACAATGACATTTGGTACAAATATTAGGACAGGAACATTGTGACATATTTTTCTGCTTTTCTACACAAAAATGCATCATGACATTCCCAAGAATAAATTAGAAATATACACCCTAATATTTGTATAGAATTAAAATAATGAAAGATCCTGAACAGCTAAAACTATTTTATAAAAAAAGTGGAAAGTCTCACAATTTCTGATTTCAAATCATTCTACAAAGCTACAATAGTGAAAACAGAGTGGTTCTGACATACAGCCAGACGTACCTATAGGCAATGGAACTGAAAGCCCAGAAATAAACCGTTATGGCCAAATAATTTTCAACCTGGCAGCTAAGACCATTCACTATGGGAAGGATGGCCATTTCAAAAATACTGTTGAGAAAACTGGGTATCAACACACAAATTCGAGATGTAAAAACTTAACTATAGACCTCTTAGTGGAACATTAGTGAAAAGTAAAACAACAATGGATTTTGAAAAGTTTTCTTTTATCTAACATCAAAAGCACAGGAAAATAAAAAGAGAGAGAGAGAGAGAGAGAGAGAGAGAGAAGGAAGGTAGATAGATAAGATGGAAGGAAGAAAGGACGCATCTTCTGGTCTTGGAAGCACCTACATAGACACACATGTGTGCCCTGACAACAGGATCATGCAAAAATGTGATACCCAGCGTGTGAGACTCTTGCCATCCACTGACAGCCCACACTCTCTAATGTCCCTGAATGTTTATGCAGAATGAAACATTCTGACAACTCGCCCCTCATCTAGAAACGGTGCTTGCTGTGTTTGTTCTCAAGCAGGATCACCCACCTCACTCAGACACTGACCACAGTCACCTCTGCCATGGCCCCTGAACAAGGAGCTGCTCAGATCTCACTTCCCAGCCCGCTGCGTCTCACCTCCCTGCAGCCTCCTCAAAGTGGACGGTCATCAAATTTCCCAAGTGTCCTCCTGGTACCTCAGAAGTCCTCCCTGGAAAAGGCTAGATATTAACATCATGACCTCAGGGCAGAGCAGGGGCATGGCCTGTGCGAATCCTGGATGGACAGTGACCAGGCTCTCAGGCTGAATTACAGCCAAGACTTCCCCTGAGAGAAGGAGAGCTGGACAGTGGGCAGCAGGGAGCACTGTGGGTCTGTCTCTGGCTGCACAGGCTGTGTATACAGCTGGGCCCTTCCCACACTCCAGCGGCTGGCCCATGGGAGCTGAGCTCACTGATGCAGGCTCAGCAGCTGTGCCTCTCTGCATGTAGTCCCAGGACTGCCTCCTCCCTGGTCTTGCACATATAGCCATAGCTGTCCACAAGGAACACATTTGCACAAAGAGCCCCTCCTGTGGCAGCAGGTGGGAAGAAAAGGCAGCCTGGAGCAGCCCAGCCATGTGGGGACCAGAGGCTGTGTCCACCCTGGCCTAGACTCCTCTCCCCCTCCATCCTCCTTCACTGCACAGGTAAGACAGACCTTGGGGACACAGGGCAGGCCCCACCCTACCTCCGTCTTGTGGATGAGACTCCTTAAAATCATCACCCTAGTCTCTAATCCACATTCATATGTGTCTGTGTCTATAGGTTTCCTCTCCCAGCCTGTGCTAACTCACCCATTCTTCCTCTCTCATCTCCTGAAGCACCTGCCAGACTCACCTGCACTCTTGCAGTGATACCAGTGTTCATGGCAAGACCACATACTGATAGCAGCAGAAGCCAGGGAGCCCTCCTTGCTATCCCTGTGACATTACTCAGACTCTTGTAAGCACCAGGGTTCCAGAATCCCCAGCTACGTATCTGGATTTGAAGACACCTCACCCAGTGCTGGTGTTCTGCACATCTCTGGGCTGTAGCCTGAGGATGAGGCCAACTATTACTGTACAATTGGGCACAGCACTGCTTCCCACAGTGACATAGGCAGATGGGGACATGGAACAAATACCTTGCTGTTTTCTAACTTTTTTTTTCTATTCAAATGGTGGGTCAAACAGATGCAGGGAGGAGGGAAAAGATGCAAGGCCCTGGTGTCAGGTTGTCTACCTGCTGTTAGTGGGAGCTCACAGAGCTCTTAGTAGGCTCACACAGCCCTCAGCAGTGCTCACAAATGCCTCCTCCCTCTTGAAGCCTATTAAGCTCAGGGTGAATGTTCACAGAGCACTTTCCTCCCTCTTGGAGCTCACAGCATGTGGAGCTGAGCTGAGCCCAGCCAAGGCCATCAGGGCTCAGCAGGCCCAGCCAAGGCCACGCAGAGCAGTACTAGCTCCTTTCTCTCAATGGGCTGTCCACAATAGCAACTCAAAACCAAAACCAAACTGTAGCACATGCACATGTGCCTTACACTTAATGGTGTAAAACAGCACAGCCATACTTATCTAACAAACAGGCAAGTGCAGGACAATGAAAAACCTAACAGGTAGGGACCAGCAGGTGGGGTAGTGACTACAACACTGGACACCACATGGCTGACTTCAGTTTGAGTCCCGGAACTAGTGGCTTGCTGTCTCACTTTTTCTCCCTCTCCTCCCCTCTCAAAAAATTAAAATAAAAATAAATGAATGAAATTAAATTAATAATTCTTAAAAAAAAAGTAAGGTCTTTACTCTGTGGTTTTCAAATATTATAAGATAGAAGGTGAAGGACACAGACTAAACTATTCTGACTCCATTTGCAATACGTTTTGTCAATCACTTCATGGAGGACATTTAGTTTAAAACATGGTTTTACAGCCTTGGCCCTATGAATGATGAAGTTCAGGTCATTCTTTGTAAGATTGTCATTCTGTGCATTGCAAGATGCCAAGAAGCATCATTGGGTGCCACACATCAGATTACTGTAGCACCCCAACTCTAAAACTCGACTAACCTCCAAAGAATCCTCCAGACATTGTGAAATAGCCCAATGGGGGCAAAGTCCCCAAAGATTGGATAGTAGTTTGTTAAAATTGCATGATCTGGGACCAGCAGGTGGCATAGTGGCTGAGGAGCTGGATTCCCATACACCCAACTGTGGTTTGAATCTTGGACTGGCAGCTTCCATTCTCACTTTTCCTCTCTTTCTCTCTGTCACTGCTTCAATTGCACAACACAATAATAGTAATTTGAAATAAATAAATCATTCTTTAATAAAAAGAGCATAGTCTTAGTTATTGAAAAGGCTTTGGTGGGGTTGGCAGTTGGCATTGTGTTTAAGCGCACTGTGGTCACTCCCACATAGGTGACCACAGTTTCAGTCATGGACCTAGGGCTTGCTCACTCTCTTATCAAAATTGCAAACTGATAATTCTTTTGAAAAAGAGTGTAGATAAATATATGTCTATATTTAAAGAGAGATTTTTTTACTATATGGCGTGTGCTCACCAGCAAGAGACAGAGACAGAAAGTGAGAAGTCATGGGGTGGGGAGGTTTAGCCATGCCCCAATCCCTTCTCTCTGGATTCTGGGCACTCACACATGCCAGACATGAGTTTGATGCCACCTGGTCTGGGCCTCGAACTGTGGTCCTACTCCACCCTCCCTCAGCCTTCAGGGAGCAGAAGGGCCCACACGCAGCGCTGTGGAGCCGCCCTGAGGGAGCACAAATACCGCACACACCCACCAACCAACAAGGACTGCACCATGCCCTGAACAAGCCAACCTGGACCTTGGGGTCAGGGAAACCCATGAAGGCCAGACCAAGGCCAGAAGGGCCCCGAGTATCTGACAGGCCAAGTCTCAGGCCTGACCCTCCACACGATGGAGGAGGCAGCGGCAGGAACAAGGCCAGGCCTAGTAAGTAGCTGGCGGGATCCAGAGTCCAGTGCGGGGTCCAGGGATGCCCGTGGTGGTGGGGGACGAGGGCGTCTTGGAACACCGACAGGCACCACCTCTGCTGGCAGAGGACAGGACATGCGGGCCTGGGCGAGACTGTGAGAGGGACACCCCATGGAGCGGACAGGACCTGCGGCCCCTGGACGAAGACTGCACAGCCTCGAGACCCCGACCGGAGGCCTTGGGCACACCGTGGGGCCGGGACCACACATACCCTAGGGCCAGCACACCCTCCCAAGAATGCCCTCCAGTGCCCCTGCGGAGTCAGGCGAGACCACCGCGCCTTAAACCCCAGCAGGTCCAAAGGTCTGTGGCCAGGGGTCCCCCACCGGCTGAAGCGGACAACAGTGATGCCCACGTGGCGAGGGCCGGGTTAGTGGTTGGAGCAGCAGGCGACCTGGGTCTGCGAGTAGTAGCTTGGGGACCCTCAGAGGGTGGAGGCCTGGGCAGGTGCAGCACAGGAAGCAGCACAGGAGACCGAGCCCCGGGGAGAGCACAGGGTGTCTCCACCACACAGCAGCGCACGGCCCTTCACAAGGACACCCACAGTAGCCTCCCAGTGCCATGGCGGCCACCCGAGGGGACGAGACACGGAAGCAACGGGGACGGCTCCCAAGGAGGCTCCTGGCCCGGTGGAATCGACCCCCTTCTCCCCCGGGGCAGCACAGGGGTCCCGCCGCACGCATGCACATGGCAGTCCTGGGCGTCCCCCGACTACCCGGCCAAAGCCTTCAGAGCCGACCACGGAGCCTGCCACGTGCCCGGCCCCACCGCTGAGGCCCCGGAGGACTCACCGATACCGCCGACGCCGTCCCTGCCTTCCTCGTCCTCTACGTCCACCGTCCGTCGGGTTCCGCTCCGTGGGAGCCACACGTGACCCTGTCTCCCAGGGGACACGCACCGAGGGGTCTACACATCGCGGGCTCCCAGGGCCTCGCCTGGGAACGCCAGGGAGAACCACGCTCTCGGGCAGCGCAGGTGGGGAATGGCGCCCCTACTCCGGACGTGCCCCGCGAACCGCCCACGCAGGCACGCAGGCACCGCCCTACGGAACGTCAGCCCAGTGCCCTAGGGGACCCTCCTCTCCACGCAGAGGGGATGGCTCTGTCCAGGGTGGGGGCAGGCGCTGTCAATGCTATGCCATGAGTGAAGCTCCACCCCCGATGCAGGGCCCAGGGACTCCTCTTCTGGGATGGAGGGGGAACTCTGCCTTCTCAGGGACTGTCGCTTTGGCGGCTACAATGCCTGGAAGGATAGGGGCGGCAGCTGGAGGGGGTTCTGCACCCCAAGGCAGCCCTCTCAGGTCCCATCTAAGCTGCCCGTGGCGGGGGAGCCTCAAAGGACGCCTAGGAAGTGTGTGTGTGTGGGGGGGTGTGCGGTATGAGCAACAGCTGGAAGTATCTTTCACAGTCGTGGTCCGGGTCAACATCCTCTGATCTGAAAGGGAAACCCTCCCACTTCATAGAGAGATGGGAGCAAGGGGACATGGAACCCCGCCTTGTTAACAAGGGCAGCGAGATGGACACCGGAGTCAGACCCACCCACCACGATGGCTTCCACGGCCACCATTCCCCAGAGAGGAGAAAGCACAAGGGCTCGCATCCACCCTCCTCTAGGAGAGGAGCCTGAAGAGGAAGAGCCACCCCCGTGATCTGAGAGGCGAGGGGGGCCCAGCCACTTTTCCTCTCCTACTGCCTTGACCCCCCAAGAAACCAAAGCCGCTTCGACTTCCTCAAGGAACACATACGGGCAACAGGGGTGACTCAGGGGAAGAGCACCGAGAACAAGAGCGACAACACCTCTGGGCCCCCAGCATCTGAAAGGTGACCTCTACAAAGCAATGTTCTATCATTAAAAACATACACAAATGGATTCTCAGCATTTTTTAACCGCCTCTTACAAAAGTAAGGTGGACAAGATTGATTTTTTTTTTTTTTGGAGAGGTTTTTGCTATAGGGCACGTGCGCTCGCCAGACAGACAGAGAGAGACATAGAGAAAGAAAGGAAGAAATCACCCCCCAGGGGGGATGGTCACGCCGCAATCCCTTCTCCTTCATTCTCCTCTCGGGATCCTGGGCACGCACGTGTGAGTTTTAAGCCACCGGGTCCGGGACGCGAACCACGGTGGACTACGTGGGAGTCCAGCGACATAGCCATTACGCCAACTGCTGGTTCCCAAGATTGATTATTTTTTATCTGACCTTAGAACAATAACCCACTCTATTGATAAAAATTAAGTGGGTTCCTTATTTCACATTATTAAAAAAAGGAGAATCCAAATAGATTAAAAATATAAGTTACAATAATAAATGTATAAAGACTGTAATTGAAGTATAAACAATTGCTTTCATTTCTTGACATGGGAAGCTGTTTCCTAAATAAAAGATCAAAATGCAAATCCTAAGGGATGAATATTGGAGGTTTTTAGTTGGAATTGTTGAAAGATTTCTGTTTAAAGAGGAATAGTATGAGTGAAATCAAAAGACAACATGCTACAGTGGAAAGATATTTTTTAAAGACAAAGTGTTACTATTTATAACTCAGAAAAAACTTTAAAATTAAAGAGGACCAAAAAAGAAATCTCAATAAAAAGGTTCAAAGCACACAAATAGGCCACTCAAAAAAAGGTAAAATGTACAGGAATAAATGCAATATCATCCCATCTTCACTTCTGCCAGAGACAGCGATGGGCATGAAATCTTCAAGGGGAAGATGTAGAGTGAGCCAGGCATGCACGTCTGGGAGGAATGGTCCAGCCAAAGGAAACAGTTAAGAGCCTGGGGCAGGAGCAGATGGGAGTAGCTGAGTAACAGCAAAAGCTTCTCATCTATAGAGCCAAGAGAGATAGGAAGTGTAAGACAGTGTTAGAGATGGGATCTGAGAACTGACAGAGAGCAGGAAGTAAAAAAATTAAAATGTGGGTTCTTAGGAACGCTTTATAACTCAGTCTTAGTTCTAAGTGAAGTATGAAGCAATGGAGGGCACAGAAAATTAAAGAGATGATAAAACAAACATTTAAAGAATACCAGAGAGGGTATAGAACATCACAAATTCTCGGTATCAATTAGCATTCTGTAAGGAAACAGGATTAACAGGGTATGTATACATATATAAGAGGATTTAGTGGAGCAATCATCTCACGTGATTATGAGAGCTGAGAAATCTGATGACAGACCACCTCTAGCTGGAGATTCTAGAACCCTGCTAGTGTGGGTCAGTCCAAGTCCAAAGGCCTCAGAGGTAGGGAAGCCTATGATGTAACTCACAGTCTGGTGTTGAAAGACCGAACCTCAGGGTCCACTGGTATAAATCCTGGAGTCCGAAGGCAGGTGAGTTCTGATGTCGGAGGCAACAGAAGTCTATACTTCTCTGTCTCTGAACGATCCATTTGTCTTCTGTATTTCTTCTTTCTGGGCCCCTTCTTGATTGGATAACACTCACCGACAATGAAATCAGATCTTCCACATCTAACCTACTCAGATTCCCGTGTTGATCCCTCTGGAAATACACCCAGGAATGCACCCAGAGTTATGATTTTCCTAAGTGTCCCCTAGTCCACTCCAGTTGATGCCCAAAACTAACCATCACTTTCTGATTCATAGCTAGGTACTTAAACAAGTTTGTCATCTGAGGGAAAGTCCCCCTAATACACAAAGAAATTGAGTGCGTGTGCACCTAACACACAGTAAGTCCAAGAAGAAATGTGCATGCGAAGGTGCTCAGTGGGAGCAAAGTACTGGCAGGAACCTGATATTCAGTAAAAGGGGAACTTACAATGCAGTAGATGGACTACTAGCCAGTTAGAGGTGATGAAGTAGCTTCATATACAAACAGGAACAGTATCAAAACTATGGTCATGGGGACCAGCAGCTGGCGTAATGACTATGTCACTGGACTCCCACGTAGCTGACCACGGTTTGATTCCTGGACCTGGTGGCTTAAACTCATGCCAGGCACACGTGCGTGCATGCCCAAGATCCCAAGAAGAGAATGGAGAAGGGATTGCGGCCTGGCCATCCCCCCCCCTACCCCCCGGGGGTTATTTCTCGCTTTCTGTCTGTCTCTCTCTTTCTGGAGAGTGCATGCACCCTATAGCAAAAACCTCTGCATTAAAACAACAACAACAACAACAACAACAAAAAACTATGGTTAAAACAATGGATACTACATGGCTGAATCTGTGGTTCAAATATTAGGTTCGGATGCTTGAATATCATGCTGGGCCTAATAGCATCCATACCCCAAATCCTGAGATAAGATTAGAGAAGGGATTGCAGCAAGGCCATCCCTTCTAGTATATGATTTCTCACTTTCCCCCTCTCTTTCTCTGTAATGGGAACATGCATCTAAGCAAAACTAAAATTAAAAAAAAAAAGTATGGTTAAATTGGCAGTACTTTCCAAGCTAATGTATATATTGATTAAAATTTCTATTGACATTCCAACAATGTTACTTGGTACAAATATCCGGAATGGAACATTACAACACATTTTTCTGTTTTTTTTACACAAAATTGCATCATGACTTTCCTGACAACCAATTAGAAATAAACACCCTAAAATTCATATAGAATTCAAATAACTAAAGATCCTGAACAGCTAAAACTATTTTATAGAAAAAGAACAAAATGCAAGGCCTCAATTCCTTATTTCAAATCATAATACAAAGCTAGGGAACCAGCAGTTAACATAATGGCTATGTCGCTGGACTCCCACGTAGTTGACCGTGGTTCGTGTCCCGGACCCGGTGGCTTAAAACTCACACGGGCCGCATGTGCG
>AAPY01778238.1:0-79351 GCA_000181375.1 Tupaia belangeri
CGCACGCGCCCTACAGTGAAAATCTCTCCAAAAAAAAAAAAAAAAAAAAAAAGACAGAAAACAGAAAAAAAAAAAAAAAAAAAAAAAAAACCCAGGAAAGAAAAGGAAAGTAAAGAAAGGAGGAGTGTGGGTAACCCCTAAAACTCCCACATGAGTACCCATGGAAGCTCCAGCCTGCAATGGCTGACCGGGGGGGGGCACCCTACTCCCAGCTTCTTGGAGTCAGAGGAAGAAGGATGGGGTACACTGGGAGAGTGCTCAGCCACTGCTGTCTGGGGCAGTTTTTCACACGTGGGGGAGTCCATGGGCCTGTGTGCTGCAGGGGTGTGGGCGGGTGGGGGGCTGAGGGGTGACAGGGAAGACTGACCTAGAGAGAAGCACCTCCTTAGTTAGGGATCCTCCCTGCCAGCTACATACCTCCCACTGTGCACTCAGGGTCATCGCCCTCCTGGCCACCTTCCTGTCACCACTCCTCCAACAGTCTCCATCCACAAGAATTCCACTGACTTCACCCCAGACAACCCCCTGCCCAGGCCTAGTGCACCCCTCTCAGCAGGGTTCCCCACCAGCAGCCTCTGCACCCCTCACCCACACCCTTCATCTGCCGCCTCTGCAGGGAGACCCCCTTCACCTCCCGGGCTCCTTCTACCCCCTGGCTAATGGTGGACACATCATTCACCAGAGCAAGGCTTGGCAGGAGCCCGCAGAAGAGGGACAACAGGGGCGGAGCCGGGCGCAGGGACTCCTCTGAGAGCAGTGGGAGAAGGTGGGAGTTGACTGGAACAGGACCTTCCTGTGATGTTCTGCTGTTGTCCTTCACCCCAGCCTTCCTCTGAGGACAGCCCGGTGGCAGCTTCCCATTGGCCTTAGCGAGGAACTGAAAAGCGCTCTTAGTCAGGGAAAAGAAAATACATCCCAGGAAAGAGGATCCTTCACAAGGGGCGCTGCGCTCACCCTCCTGAGCAGGGCCTGCCTGTGCCAGAGTCTCACGGCCCACCCCACCGTGGGTGGACGTGGGGTGCTAGTCATGGGTCTCTTCTTCCTGTCCTTGGACAACAAAACCACCCCGTTTTCTTCTGCTGGAAAATGTGAGCCTGAAACTTCCTGTATGGCAGAGAGGTGGGAGGCTGACCAGGGTGGCAGTGCACCTGGCCTTGAGGTGTCTCTGGAGAAGCCCACATGGCTTTGTGGCCCCCTCCCTCCTGGTGCTCCCTCACCTCCTCTTCTTGTTCCAACACCACCTGCTCCTCTCTCCTCTCCTCTCCTCTAGTCTTCAGTTCTGGACCTCAGCTTTCTCCACCTAAGGCAGAGGGGCTGGCAGGGAGGGAGCTGGTGGGAGCAGGTTCAACCCTGGGAAATCCTGAGCCTGGCAGTAAAGGGCCAGATCTCTGGGCTGACTGAGCTGCGGAGCCCGCTCACCCTGTGTGCGTCCGGGTGTGCCCTGTGCCCTGGTGACGGTGGGACTGCACACGGACTGGTGCTGGCTGGGAGGGGTTGTGACCGAGAGGGCACAGAGGTGAGGGACGAGAAGTGCCCAGCCCTGGTATTTTCTCCCACTTGCGTTCCCAGGGAAGAGGCTGCCTTGGGGCGTCCCAGCCCTGGCTTCATTTCTCTCTGTAAACGCACGGGAGAGTCCACAAGTGCTGGGCTTCCTTGGGGAACCGAAAACCCCTCGTGAGCTGCGGGATCCCAAAGATGGAGAGTGGGGCCCCAGGTCTTCACTATCGGGGTAGGCGCCCACCCCACAGCGGGAGCCTCAGGCTGTTTGCCTCAGTTCGCCCCCTGGGGCCTTTTTACTGGGATTTTGAAAGGAACCTACAGGTTCTCCTATGCTGGAAGGTATGAGAGCTGGAGAAGGCAGGTGGAAGGTTTTCCTGGATGGGTCTTCACAGTCAGGCACCCTGCGGTTTCCGTAGTGTAGTGGTTATTATGTTTGCCTCACACGCGAAAGGTCCCAGGTTCAAAACCGGGCCCCAGGTTCAAAACCGGGCGGAAACAATGCATTTTCTCCCAAGGGACTGTCTTTTCAATGGGGTCACGTCCCTCACTGTGAAGCACTCCGTGTTCCCTCCCTCCTAAGTCCCATAGCACGTGCCCTCACCCTTGGCACCCACCTCCCTGCAGGTGACAGCAGTACTCCACCCTGCCCACCCTGCCCTCCCCCTCTTACGTTTTAGAGCAGGAAACCGGGCTCCCGCCTCCTGACCGCGCGGCGCCCCCTCCGCCCTCCGCACACGCCCACACTGACAGCCCACCAGGACTCCATGGGCTCAGGCTGTGCTTCCCGAGGCCCCTGCTTGGCCCCCTGCAGCCCCGAGCGCCTCCACGCAGCAGCTTCCTCTGCCCAGACCGGCTTGGCTCCCCAAGTGAGAGAAGCGCCCCTTCACAAAGTCAGGGGGACCCCCAGACCCGACGCGGGGGACAGCCCTGTGGTTTCCATCTCTTCCGTTTGATTTCCCTAGGAAAACTGGGGAAAGAAAGCGCTCTGCTGTGTGAACGTCCTCAAAAGACCAGGAAGTGAATGTTTCAGCCTTGGCTATGTCTTTACCCTGCTCACCTCCTTCTGTACTTAACAAACCAAAGCCGGCCAACTCGGAAACAATTCAGCGCTGGCTGCAAACATCGTTAATCTTCTTGAATCTTGTATCTGTTGCAAGGCGTTGTCCGTCAGACACACGGTTTATTGTCATTAGCTCAAAACCGATCTTTACAGTTTTACAACCACAGCAAACAGCTACACGGGACTGACTCCATAGACCAGAACTGTTTCTTCATCACCTCTGTCTTCATCCTGTTCTTTATTTCTTCCACTGATTGTATTCCCGATTGAGCGTGAGTCTTGCTCTCCTCGGGATCAGAATTTTCTTACCTACCCCACGGGTTAGGGCACGTTCTCTGAACCGGCAAGGCAACAGAGTGAGATCAACAACTGGAGACTTCGAATCAACTTCTCATGGCTGTCTAAGGGGTCGAGCATGCAGGTGTAAAGGGTCTTTTGCAGAGTGAAGGCCGGGATCAGACGGATCCTTTCTTTCCATACTCACCCTCTGGTTTCGGTGTGTTTCTTAGCTTTCAACCACTGCTGTTGAAACTGGTTTGGATGGCTTTCTGGATCCTCTTGTAAATACCTCTGCAGTGTCACCAGCCCCAAGGGGGCATTGGTGGTTCAATGGTAGAATTCTCCCTCCCACCCCTGAGACCCGGGTTTGATTCCCAGCCAATGCACTCACTTTCAGTTGTCTTTGCCCATGGCATTTATACTTCTAACCTGCAGAGCTCCATGTAATGTGGCCTGTGTTTTAGGGAACTTCAACACATTCAGACAAACACTTCATCTCCCATCTGTCCATTCTGAGATCACCCAAAGCACAAAACTACGCAGATAGAGGAGAGGGCTGTAGGGAGGGCCTATTCGTGTTGGAGCATAGGTAGAGTCATCCACAGAGAGCAAGTGCAGATAAATTCAGAACATTCAGAGATGCGCTCAGCTAGAGCACTGGCTACTAGGGTGTACAGGGGAAGGAGCTGCATAGTGCAAAGACCAGAGGTGCCCATCCTGGGAAGGCAGAATTGCTGGACCGAGGGCGAGGCCTGCGCAAAGTACGTGTTGTCTGGAGACTAATGGTGAAGGGAAAGAATGAAGCAAGTGTGGAAACGAAAGGTCCTGGGGAACAGAATGGAATCCCGGAATCAGAAGTCGCATCATGCCAACCCCTGAGAGCTAGAAACAATAAGTATGCTGATCCCTCAGAACAAGACAATGTCCTCTAATTAAAAATAAAACTACAGTTGGCCAGTGCTTTATATCCAGTCAGGTTATTAATGTAGCAAGGTGGCAGAAAAAAAGAGTACACGTGCAAAAATTAGTGAGTCACGTTCCGTCATGGGGAATCTAGAAAGGATGAATTCCACCCAATCTGTGATGACCAGCACTCATGATGGAATCGCCGGTGAGAATTCATATATTTACGTGGAGATCTGAAACAAAAACGGGTGAGAACGAGGTAGGAAAATAGCATGTCACAAGTTTCTGTGTGACTGGGTGGGAATAACACTGGAGACGGCAGGTGGAATGGGGAAGGAAAGTGAGTAAAGTTCTCGATCTTCACAGTGGTAAACGTACGAATCTGAAACATATTTCTGAAATCTTATCAACCAAATGTTGGACGTTTGTCACCTAAAAATGGGACCAAATACTCCAACATGTTTTTAGTGTAATGTTGATATGCTCTATATCATTCTACCTAATAGCAAACACAAGGTGATCATCCACCCAGCACACAAAGATGCATGCACACTCACAGACACAAAGACAAGCACACATATGCGTGAAGAAAATTAATACTGCAGTATAGTAAACATACTTTACCATGTATAATACATGCAGCAAAAATATATGGAAGAATTTTAAGTAGAAATGAAAACAAGAGTATTTAGGTTCATATCATTACCTACACAAAAAAATCACAGTAAGGAACCAGCAGTTAGCATAATGGCTATGTCACTGGACTCCCATGTAGTTGACCGCGGTTCGAGTCCCAGACCCGGTGACTTAAAACTCATACCAGGCGTGTGTGCATGCGTGCCCAAGATCCCGAGAGGACAATGCAGGAGAAGGGATTGTGGCATGGCCATCCTCCCTGGGGGGTGATTTCTTTCTTTCTGTCTCCCTCTTTCTGTCTGTCTGGTGAGCACACATGCCCTATAGCCACAAAAAAAAAAAAAATATCACAGTAATAAAGATTATACTATCAAACTAAAAAAATTCACATCAGTCCAGGGTGGTAGTCAAAATGGTTTTTAATAATGTATATGAGAATTAAATACAGACTGATATGAAAATTCAGGGAAGGAATGGTCTTACTTATAGCAGAATGGCAGCAATACAGGTTTGTAGGAAGAACTAAATTAATCCATTTCCATTGTGCAAACGTGAATATAATAACTGTCACAGCAGGGATGGTTAATGGATGGTACAATGTTTAGAGAAAGACCCTGAGAGAACAGGCTGCTTCTACATCCTGAAAGCATGAATCCCCAATTTGCTCAGTAACTGTGGTGTGAGAGTTTGTCTGCACAGTGCATAGATCTAAGTGACCCTTTACTGAGTGACCCGTCCTAGTACCTAACAGTGATGGGGAACTGATCCATCTCTCCCTGCCGATGGGATGTGGTAACGAATGGAAAGCGTTAGGATATAGTGTTCTTGGCTAAATGTTTAGGCCAAATTGAAGTGAGAGACAATTACCAGACAACTCAGAGCGAAGACCACAGAGTGAGACAGCTGAGCTGTCCTGTACGAACAGGTCAGTGTCACCGCCGTTAAGCGCGGCAAAAAGTTGAGGAGATATTTTTGGTTCAAAAGGACTGAAGAAGTAAGAATGGGAGCGTAATTCCTTCAGTTCTTGTGAACCCAAAATGCCTCTTCTCCTTTTTGCAGTCCTATTGGGGGTGACATTGCCTGTTTGAAGAAGACAGCTCAGTCGCGCCATCTGATGGCCTGCATTCTGCAGTTGTGTGGTAATTGCTTCCTGATTCTATTCAGTTCGAACATTGTCAGCAAGAACACGGGGATGTAATCTTACCCTAGACTCCCAGCAATCCCACGGAGGCCAGGAACGCCTGCTCAGAAGTGCAATCTTGTTCCAGTTGCTCCTGACCTCGCTGCTCTACAGGACTGGCATTGAGAGAAATGGGGTTCGGGTCTGGCAGTACTGTTTGGGTATCTGGACCTCGGTCTCCTCAGGAATTTAGCACAATTGGAGATTACAGGGCTGTGGGCTGGGATTTCTCTAATCCAAGCAGGCTATTGGGGAACAACTCATAAAGTATGTGTTCTGTTGGTGAAATGCTGTTCTCAGTAAAGAATCTCTGCGGTGTTCTGTTGCACTTAAGTTTCTCTGCTGTCGTAGATGTTTATCCAGTAAGTTGGAAAATTTCCCCTTTGTAACACAGTTGTTTCAAATCGTGAATATCTTCCTTATTTCCACCTGTACCTGGTATCTGAAAGAGAGAGGGAGAAATGAAATGTGAGTCCTTGTCAGGTTCTGTGAATTGCTCAGCCTGGGGGTGTGGGTGGGGGTGGGAGAAGATAGCCAAAGGGTAATGGAGGCCGGGGCCAAGTCCAGCTCCTGCAGAGGGGATGATTTCAAGGGTTGAGCCTCAGGCAGGCTGAATGGGAACGTCATATCCACAATTTAGAAGAAAACTCCCCGTGAACCGACAATTCAGCCTGAGATGTAGGATACATGGGCCCTCCTCTCCCCCAAACAGGAGTTGGTGAAATCAGCCACTTTTCTCCAGATCCCCTTGGCTGCAGCAAAGTGATGGCCTTTCATGCCTCACAGAGAGGGATGTGCTTAGCAGCGAACTTGCACTTTCAGAAACAGACCAGTGCAGGAAGGAAAGGACCCAGGCAGAGAAACACAGCTTCTATTACAGCTCTATGTCCCAGACCTTAAAGGAGGCATGGCAGGTTCCGGGACGAGAGCAAGCAGGCGCCGTGGGCAACCTCAAGTCCTCTTCGGACTCTGACTGATGAAGATATGGTGGAGTCACAGAAGGAAAGGGTAACTTGTGCACATGGCCTGTTACTGATCATCCCGGAAATAGAATAGAAGCCACAGGCCCTCTTCATAAAGGGTGGAGAAGGGAGATGCAGGCCGGTGTAAAATACGTTGGCTCCTGCTCACATCAGCCATTTAGCACATTAACTGACACCAGAGTACACCCCAGCATAGGCTTCACCTTGCTGCTACAACGCCCTTCCCGTGACGGGCTGTTTACAAGACTGGTGCTGGGGACGGTGTCATGGCTGGTGCAGAAGCTTCTTAAAGTGGGGTGACACAAATGACCTACATCTAACTAAAATGATGGAAACTATCTGCCTTTAGTTATTGATGGGCTGAGGCCCCACTAATGCTAGCCCTTCGAAAGTACTTAGAAACCAATCTTCCTCCGACTGACACAGAAGATGGCTGCCTTAGGGACAGACACAGACCTCGTGTCCAGTTTCCCTTCTCGTGTGAAAATGAACCTGTCTTTTGCATCAACCCACCCTTCATACCTGGATGTCCTTCCCTGAGTTATGTGAATTCATTGCTGAATTGGGGCACCTTTATCGGTGTCCTGGAGGTTTTTAGAAATCTGCTGCAGTTCCGGTTTCTGATGATTCCCCCTTCCCAGCTTCTGCAACTGGGATCCAGAGAAGGTCACAGTCTTTGCCGGGCATTCAGCTGGCTGGGAGGGCCCTGGTGAGAAGAACACAGGACTGAGTCTATCATGGGGTCAGACGTAACAGGAAGATGAGGCCAAGCACATGTGCCCTGACAAACAGAACCGAGGTAAAGGGAAGGAGGCCTGGACTGCTGGACAGAGCACGTGCTGGCTCACCCGTCCACACACTCTGGGGAATGTTGCATCTCAGTCTTTGCAATGCTCTGCACGCTACGGACATAGGATATCCAGCTCTGTTCATAAAGAGAACATTCTGGCTTCTAATGCTCACCATTTTCTATAAGCTCACCCACCATTTGTCCAGTAATCCAGTCCTGAATTTGTCAAACATCAATGGTGGTTTACATAAAACAAAATCCTTAGTCAAGTAAAGGGATTGGGATTACCAGGGCAAGCCTTATTTCTTTCTTTTTTTTTCTTTTTGGAGAGGTTTGTGCCATAGGGCGCGTGTGCTCGCCAGACAGACAGAGACACAGAGGCAGAAAGCAAGAAATCCGCCCCCCCAGCGGTGGTGGTCACGCCCTAATCCCTTCTCCTCCATTCTCCTCTTGGGATCTTGGGCACGCACGCACACGCACCCGGCGTGAGTTTTAAGCCACCGGGTCTGGGACGTGAACCACGGTCGACTGCATGGGAGTCCAGCGACATAGCCATTACGCTAACTGCTGGTCCTAGGCAAGCATTATTTCTGGGGAAATTTCAGCACAGGCCATAATAGTGGTTTGAATGTTCTAACACTCAGACGACTGCTTTTGAGGACAAAGTAACTCAGAGGAGAGGGGTTGGACTTCATAGCAGGAGAACCACAGTGACAACAGCTCAAGAAATAGAGGCAAACAAGTAAATGAACAAAAATACACTCAATGTGGATGACCACGGATGCTCAAAGAACACTGTGTCAAGGTGAAAATTAGCAAACTCATTGAAAAAGGGATGAGCTGTCCCAATAGAAGGTCTGTTAGAATCTGTTCCTGTGGTAACGAGAGGTGGAGTTTGCCAGGTTACCCCCCAAACACACACGGCCATCACACTGCTCTGTTGACTCTAGCACCAAGCACCTGCCAGTGAGTTCAACGTCACAGAGGTGTGGCCAGGGACCAGGAAGATGGCCACGATGCCTCATCCACTTCTTGCGTATGCTTACCACGTGACCCTACATTTTGACTGAAACAAAGGTGTTTATATGGGGCCTGCCTGCTGACAGCTCTCTTTGTAGACAGGGGATTGAGCACAAACGCCATGGAGGCTACTTTCAAGACGCCTGGAATCTTACTCTCTTTTGGTGGTAATACTCACCGGCCACATCAATGGTTGAACAGACATCACGCCTGTAACCCCAGGAAACTGGAGTTTTGTGAGGCAAATCAGCGTCCAAAAATTCCGATTTCTCAGAAGCAGCCACATTTTTTTCAGTTGGTGTGTTCTGCTGCACTTGGTTGGTGTCTTTATTCTCAGACAGAAACTCACTTGTTTTTAACAAGAAGTAAACGTAGAAGAGAATATTGAACATGGAAGAATGAGAAAACACAGTATTGCGGTGAGTCTTTGGAAGGTGTCTAACTGAAGGTGTAGAAGTCAGAGGGGGTGTCCCTTCACAGAAATGAGAAGAACAACTCCTCCTCTGTCTAGGCTGGAGGAAGACTGGATAGGGAGGGTAAAGGGGGAGGAGAGGGACGGTGGGAGCAGCAGGCGTTGTGCCTTGGCCAAATATCATGCAAACGAGTCAAAAAAATCTATTTCTGGATGATACATCATGACAGGGAGCACGTGATGAGAACCAGGACAGTAGTTACAACTCTCCTGCAATTTTTTCCCACTTTACTCTAGAGTCCCGCAGTATACGGGGTCTTCAGACATTGCTGTCTCACAGAGATCATGTGCCTTAAAGAGGTTTTTCTCTGGGTATTGTGATATAATGGGGATTTAGGTCTAGTTACATTTTCTTCTCAAAAATTTCTCCCAGAAACCAAAAAAAAAAAAATCTTCCAGAAAAAGTGCATCTCATTTGGGTCTGTTTACTCAGGAGAAAACAGATGGTCTCCCTGAGTGCAGAAAATCTATTAGATTTACTTTGGATTGCAAACCCTTAAAATTAATAGAGAGATGGGGCCAGCAGATGGCATGGTGGTTAAGGGCACAGGACTCCCACAGGGTCAAATGCGGTTCAAGTCCCAGACCTGGCAGCTTGCTGGCTTTCTTTCTCACTCTCTCTCTCTCTTTTTCTCTCTCTCTTTCCCTCTCTCACTATGTCCTTCTCTGGTTAACTTAAAATCATAAATAAACAAATAAATATAATAAAGTTTGATAAAATAATTCTTTAAAAAAAGAAATTAATAGAGGGTTTCATTCTCTCCGGTTTCACGTGGATAAAATATTCCCACAGAAGTCCTTGCTTTTGCTACTTTCAGTCAGACCTGGGAACATCAGAAGGGAAACGGGTTTCTAGACATGACATTAGTTGTCTTGCCAATAACCTTTCACCTTTTCTGAAAATTAGGCCATCTTGTGTACCAGAGAACCTGTCTTACCTCGAACATTTCCCCCTGTTGACGACACACTTATCCTTCAAATACAGGATCGTCTTCTTCATCCTCGGGAATATTGTCTTAGGCTGCTCTTGCTCTATATTCGGGGTTTCCATCTCTTGTATCATCCCTTCACATGGTGTTTGAGAGGTGCTCTGAGTCTTCCAGATGTATTTATTTCCGTCATAAAATTCTGTTGAGCAAAATACAGGCGTATTTTAGCCATGAGGTCGACACCGTGCAGGAAAGTGAGTCCAAGCCCATCTGTACTGACCAACAGAAATAAGGCAGTGGCAAGGGAGGCCCCATATTTGTGAAAAAGTGAGCACTGTCCCTCTCTACCACACTCGCAGAGGAAGGTAGCAGCCCTGCCTCTGCAATGCTCTTCATTTCACGGATTTAAGACGGTCAGCCCTGTTACAGGGAGAACATTCTGGTTTCTAAACGCTCAACGTTTTCTAAATACTCGAACACCATTTGATCAATATGTTAGTTATGAGTTTGCCAAGTGTATCTTTGAAGTTCGTAGAACAGAAGATCTTTGCGAAATAATGAAGGTGGTCACTGCCAGGGCCAATCCCTGTCTTCTGGGAAAGTTAAATCACCGGCAACAATAAAGTGATCTATGATCTCACACTCAGATGATAGCTTAAAAACAGTTCAGCTACCAGGAGAGGACTGCAGCTCAGAGCTCAGGACCCATGGGCACGCTAACTTGTAAAGTATAGGCAACATAACTGCCCGCCTAGGATGTCCTCAGATGCTGAGACAACATTAATTTTTGTTGCTGAGTGAAGCAAGTCAGGCTATGAAAGGGAGACATTGTATCCACTTAACATATGCAGACCGTCTGCACTCCATGGCAGAGACTGAAAGACTGGAGGACAGAAAAGCATAAAAAATGTTGTGGACACTAGAGACAACATGGGACGAGAGTGTGAGAGGAGAAGAGTGCAGGGAAGGAAATTAGGGGAAAATAAAGAGAGATAGGATATTTGTGGGACACAGATATGGTTGTTGTATGTTGATGAGGATGTGTATAGTATTCTCAACTGGACTGAGCTGTGTATCGTGCTGGGCAAAATCTCTTTACAGTCTAAATGATGTATAGCGATTCAATGTATAAATAATCATAATAAAAATAAAATAGAACAAACAAACAAAAAACGAACTGACAGCTAGCAAGACCATTGAAGGAGAGATGAGACGTGCTGACAGAAGAAGGTCTATCCAGCATCATTCACGTGTTAATGAACGGCAGAGTTGGCCAGGGAACCTCTATTCACTGTACACCGGCTTGTGCTGATTTCAACAGCACGCATTTGCCCGTTGGTATCAGGGTGACAGAAGTGTGTCCAGGGACTAGAAAGAGTGCCAAGTCAACTCATCCACTTGATATCTGTGTCGATATCATGGTCCTCTATTGTGACTCCAACCCAAATGGATATCTAGAAATTCTGCCTGCCGAAAGCTCTCTTCCTGGACTCAGAGCTGAGCACTAACAATATGGCATTCCTCCAAGACCCATGGTGGTCTTATTTATTCCCCCCATGGAATACTCACTAGTTGTGTCCATTGAAGAAAATCCTTCACCCCCATCAGACCAGGATGTGCGCCTGTTGGGAGGAATGTAAGAATCAGACAATTGAAGTTTATTAGAAATCGTGGAATTCAGGACCAGCAGACGGCATGATGGTTACATCACTGGACTGCCACGTTATTAACTGCACTTCAAGTCCCACACCTGGTGGCTTAAAATTCATGATGGGTACATGTGCATGTGTGTCCCAGATCCTGAGAAGAGAATGAAGGGGAAGGGATTGTGGTGTGGCCATTCACACCAGGGGGTGATTTCTCAGTTTCTTTCTGTCTCTCCGTGAGCGAACATGCCCTATAGGAAAAATCTCTCTAAAAATAAATAAATAAATAAAGTGGAATTCTGCTCATCCAATTTGTTCTGCAGGACTTAATTGATTGTTTCCTTTTCTGAAACTCACTCTTTCCTGAACTGAGATGTATACAGAGAACCAAAATAGAATATGAAAAAACTGGACAACTCGGATGAGTCCTTTTTTATTTTTCTGGAGAGGTTTTTGCTATAGGGCGCGAGGGCTCGCCCGACAGACAGAGACAGGGAGACAGAAAGCGAGAAATCACCCCCCAGGGGGGATGGTCACGCCACAAATCCTTCTCCTTTCTCCTCTCGGGATCTTGGGCATGCACGCACATACGCCCGGCGTGAGTTTAAGCCACCGGGTCCGGGACTTGAACCGCAGTCGACTAGTGGGAGTCCAGCAACATAGCCATTACGCTAACTGCTGGTCCCAAGGAGTCTTGATTTGATATCTAAGTGAAAGGTCAGGAAAGGCAGATGGGTTATCTTTTCAAATAGTGAGGTAAACCACCCTCCTTTCACAAGGACAGGGTTATCAGCCAGACGCATGGCTAGCGGCAATGGGGAGTGATGTGGAGGGCAGCTCTTGCTCAGTGGTGGGGCAAGATACCCTGTGCACAAGGAAGGAGACACCTCCTCTAGGTATGGTGCGGTCAGATACAGCAGTCCACGCTGAGAGGCCTAACATTTGTTACAAGCCCAATGTACTTACGTCCTACTTTACTTCTGGAGCTTGGTGAATAGTAGCCCCAGGCTACTGGGGCACTGATTTCTCACAGATATGCTGTGCATTCTTTTTTTTTTGGAGAGGTTTTTGCTATAGGGCGCATGCGCTCGCCAGACAGACAGAGGGAGACAGACAGACAGAAAGGAAGAAATCACCACCCCCAGGGGGGATGGCCACACCGCAATCCCTTCTCTGTTCTCTTGGGATCTTGGGCACACACGCACACGCACCCGGTGTGAGTTTTAAGCCACCGGGTCCTACGCGAACCGCGGTTGACTACGTGGGAGTCCAGCGACATAGCCATTATGCTAACTGCTGGTCCCTGTTGTGCATTCTTGACCCTGTTCTGTCAATATGATAATAAGAAATTTCAGTCTAGTTTCACAGCCTGCCATGAAATCTCAGGTTTAAACTGGTGACAGTATTGAAGAAGCAAGTGTATGTCGGTCAGATCTGTCCAGAATTATAGGTAGTTCCCAGAGTGTCGGAAAGTCACCCTGCATCACCAAACTTGAGAAATACAAGCAGGAATTCAGTCCGTCCACTTCGGAGTGAAACGGACATTGTCACAACAGTTCTTCATTCAGCTTGCTGTCACCCAGTAAACAGGAACAGCGCAGGGTAAGGAGGTTTCTGGGCAGCCACACTGCCTGTCTTGCCACTGTCTCTTCTCATGTGAACATGAGGCCACCCTATCCAGCAGTGCAGCCTGTCTTACCTGGGAGAGTCTTTCTTGCAGGCTCTCCTCGCATCCCTGACCTGCCTGATCTTCTTTCCCGTCACCCGGATCATTTCATCACTCGGCTTGTCTTCCCCCTGGCAGGGTTCCAGCACTTTTCTCCTCCCTTCCAGCTGCTGTGGATAAGTGACTTGAGACTTCCTGAGGCCTTCTGTTGAGCAGAACACAGGAATGTTTTTCCTTGGAATCAGAATCCATCAGGAAGATAAACCCCCAAACATGGGTGCTGCCAAACAAAACTGAGGTAGGGGAGGAAGGCTGTGTATTGTGGGAAAAGTGAGGTTTGGCTCGCTCTGCCACATGCTGTGCCGAATGCTGAAGCCATCTTTGTCAGGCCTCTCATGCCACCAACTTCAAATGGTCAGCCCTGCTCCTGCAGAGAATAACCGGATTGTCATGCTGACCATTGTCTACACGCTCACCAACCCTTCTTTCAAACATCCGGTCCTGAAAGTTGTCAAACATCAATCCAACATATTCTGGGAACACTTCAGAGAACACAAAATCTTTAGTTAGTTGAGGAGACTGGCATTACCAGGGCCCAACTTTGTCTTCAGGGGGAATCTCAGCACCAGTCTGACAGTGGTATTTCTGATCGAACGTGCAGATGACTGCCTATGAGGACAAAGCAACTCAGAGTAGAGGCAATGGTCTAAGAACTGGAGAACAATGGCAACAACCACTCCAAAAACAGAGGGTAGAAAACCTCCTATCCCATTTGGCCACAGAAACTCAACGCTTAATGTGTGGAGGGGAAACAGACCATGGAAAGAGAGATGAGAAATTCCAACAGAGAAAGATATATTAGACTCATGTTTTAGTTTTCTTTCTGTCTAATGAACTTTTTTTCAGTTTCGCCATCGGGCACATGTGCTTGCCATAGAGAGAGAGGCAGTAAGAAAGAACCTCCCGGGGGATGACCTGAGAGAGAGACAACGAGAAATGCCCAGGGGAACTGGACACGCTGTAATCCCTTCTCCTATGTTTTGCTCTCAGCATTTTGGGCAGACACACACACACACACACACACACACACACACACACACACACACACGGTGTATTTTTCAAGTCACTGAGCCTGAGAATCCAAGTGCTGGATTGATCATGTTGGATTCAGCTGCCTTAAGCACTGTGTGACCTGGCTGGCCCAAATGATCCTTTAAGAAGCAGTCTTTGCCAGCTTACCCCTATCCCCTTCACATTGTTCTCTGCTGACTCCAGCACTCTGCTCTTGCCAGTGAGTTCAGGGTCATAGAGGTGTGGCCAGGGACTAGGAAGATGGGCGAGTAACCTTATCCATGTCCTGTCTTAGCCCTTAACACATGGCCCTGCATTTTGATTCATATCAAAGTATTTGCATAAGGGCTGCCTGCCTATCAGCAAGTCTTTTTAGACAGAGGGCTTAGCTTAGTACAAACAATATGAAGGCTACATTTAAGACCATTGGAACCTTACTCTCTTCTGGAGGAAATACTCACCGACCACATCAATGGGAGAGCAGACAGCATTCCCATCACCCCAGGTATCAGGACTTTTGTGAGGCCAATTGGAGTCCAATAATTCAGATTCTTCAGAAACAGTCGCGTTTGGTTCCATTGCTGTGTTCTGCTGTACTTGGTTGGAGTCTTTTTCCTCAGACAGAAAGTCACTTTTAACAAGAAGTAATTGTAGAAGAGAATATCAAACATGGAAGAATTAGAAAGTACATTAATCTGGTGAGTCTTCCTTTGGTTTTCTAACTAAAGGTTGATAGAAGGCAGAGGGGCTGTCTTTTGAAGGAAATGGGAAGAATGAGTCCTCCTCTGACTAGGATGTAGTGTTGCTGCCCTGAGGTGGGGAGTGGGGACGGAGGAGATGGAGAGCAGCAGGTGCTCTGCAGCAAGGCCAAGCACAGACAAGAAGAAGGAGCTTCCGCTAGTTCTGTATGGCACAGTCATGACAGGCAGCCCACGACGAGAACCACGACAGTAGTTACAGCTCCAGGGTCATTTTGTTCTAATTAACCTCCAGGGCCAAGAGTATAAATGGTCATGAAACATCGCTGTCTCACAGGGATCCTGTGGCTTGAGAACTTTATTCTCTGAATAATGTGATGTAATAGGATTTTTCAGTCTAGTTACCTTTGCTTCTGTAAAATTTCTCCCAGAAACCAAAGAAAACCTTCCAGAGAAGTATATTTCAGTAGTCTATATGCTCGGGGGAGAACAGATGGTCCCCCAGAGTCCAGGAAATCTATTAGATTTATCATAGGTTTCTAAACCTTAGACATGAGTAGAGGGTCTTACATAGTCCAATTTGGTGTGAAAAGGAATCCCCACGGAAGTCCTTCCTGGTGTTCACTGTGACCCATGAGTCAGGAACGTCAGAGGGGAGGCAGGTTTCTGGACAACACACTACTTGTCTTGTCAATACTCCCTTTTTCTTGTGAAAATGAGGCCATCTTGTATACCAATGTCCCTCTCTTACCTTGAATACTTTTTCCTATTGGAAATACACTTAGGTGTGAGATGAGCGATCATTTTTCTCAGCCTGCTGAATCTTTTTTTGTGCTTCTTTTGCTTTGTCTTCTCAGGTCCCTCCTCTTGTACCCGATTTTCACATTGGGCTTGAGAGCTGACTGGACTCTTCCTGAGGTGCTCGGTTTCCAGAGATGGTTCTGTTAAGTAGAATACAGTTGTATTTTTTTTTTGGAGAGGTTTTTGCTCTAGGGTGCGTGTGCTCACCAGAAAGGCAGAGAGAGACATAGAGACAGAAAGCGAGAAATCACCCCCCAGGGGGGATGGTCATGCCACAATCCCTTCTCCTCCATTCTCCTCTCGGGATCTTGGGCACGCATGCACACGCGCCCGGCGTGAGTTTTAAGCTACCGGGTCCTGGACATGAAACGCGGTCGACTACGTGGGAGTCCAGCGACATAGCCATTATGCTAACTGCTGGTTCCCAGAATACGGTTGTATCTTACACACGGGGTAAAGCTTGAGCCGGAACATGAGCCCAAGCAGATCCCTCCTGACAAACAGAAATGTAAAGGAAGCCCTGGGCCAGCGATGTTCTCTTCTGTGTCTGAGATTCGATTTTCTGTATGATCTAGTCTGCTTTTCATACTTTCAAGGGAGATTTTTACTTCTTGTATTATAGTCTTCATCTCTAACAGGTCTCTTTGATTCATTTTTAAAGTGTGTAATTCCTCTCTTAAGTCTTGAGAAGACTGTGAAAATTGCCCCAAAATTTTAAAATAATATATGAGAAGTACTAGATATCATCAAACGTCCAAACACCCGGATAACTGGCATTCCAGAAGGCGAAGAGACCCATAAGGGCATTGATAATCTATTCCATGAAATCCTGCAAGAAAATTTTCCAAACCTAGAGAGGCACTCAAAGATCCAGTCCCAAGAAATACAAAGGACTCCAAATAGAATCAACCCAAGAAGATCTTCTCCAAGACACATTATAGCCAGCTTGACCAAAACCACAGACAAAGACAAGATACTAAGATCGGCAGAAAAACATCAAGTTACCTACAAAGGATATCCCATCAGGCTAACGGCAGACCTCTCATTGGAAACAATGCGAGCGAGGAAAGAATGGGAAAATATATTCAAAGTGTTAAGAAAAAAGCAATTTCAGCCAAGAATACTGTACCCGGCAAGACTATCTTTCACGTGGGAAGAAAAGTCAAGAACGTTCTCAGATAAACAAAACCCGAAAGAATTTACCAACATCAGACCAGATCTCCAAGATGTTCTCAAGGGAGTGCTATATCAGGAAAATTAAATACAGACACACAGAAATAAGAGTTCAAAAACTAAGAGAGTGGCCAACTTAATCGTAGGGAGAAGTCTAGAGTTGAATCGTATATAGCAGAATTTAATCGGGAAAATTGAACCACAACAGAAGATAAAGTACATGAGACTGAATTGGCGAAGTATCAAATTGACTTTTGACTAAATATTGCTGATTTTCTTGTAGACTTTGTTATTTGGTTGTAAGGATTTGTGTCCTGTCTTGAGATATGGATAGGTTCAGGCACCTATCATTTGATCAGAATCCTAACCTGTTTCCTGGCTTTAAGCAAAGTTTCTTAGCATTTCTTTGATTTCAGTTAAATCTGGTCTTCTTAATAGTATCAAGTGAACTTGCTATTGAAAGTAGTTAGATTACTTAAGAAATTGTGTGATCAATACAATGTGGGTGGGAACGGAATGGAAGACAATTGTAGAGTCCAGAGATAGTGTGAGAAGAGGGTGGGAAAGGGCAGAGGGTCAGAAATAGGGGTAAAAAAAATTCCAGAAACTAGAAATGGAAAATTTGTGATAATAATATGCATGATTAAGCCACTATGCAGTATATTCTGGATGGGAAATCACATTTTGTATGCTGTGACGATGCATAGGGAAAGAATTTAAATTAAGTTGAAAAAAGCTTCAGGGAAAAAAAAGGAAGCCCTGTATTTGTGGAAAAAGCAGTATCTCAATCGAACACACCTGATGGAGAATGCAGCATCTCTGTCTTTGAAATGCCCGTTGTTCCACTGATTCATGACTGCATGCCCTATTCTTAGAGAGAATATTGTGGTTTGTAAGGCTTACCCCTTTCTAAATGGTCAAACAGCATTGGTGGAAAAATTCAATCATGAGTTTTACCTAAAAGGAAACAAACTTATCTTTGAAACTTCATAGAACAGAAGATCTTTGGTCATTTATGGAGACTGGGACTGCCAGGACCAACCTCTTCTTCTGGGAAAGCTCCAGCACAGATGATGATAATGGTACGTATGTTCTCATACCCAGATGGCTGCTTAGGAGAACAAGCCAACTAGGCAGAGAGACTGCAGCTCCAAGCTGTGGAGTCAGTTATGTTACCTACAAAACTTTAGGCAAGGCAACCACCCACACTGGATGGCCTCAGATGCATAAACTATGCTATCTGGTTGTGACAATTAGCTAGACCAAGAGATGAGCTATTCCCCACAAAAGGAGGTCTGTTCAGTTCAGCGGATGAACAAATGAATGGCAAAGTTTGCCAGGTTATCTCAGTCTCCTCACACTGGTTGTATTAATTCCAGCAACATGTGTTTTGCAGTGAGTGTCAGGGTGACAGAGGTGTGGCTGAGGATAGGAACACTGCCAAGTCAGTACCAGTCACTCAATATCTATGCTTTAACATGGTCTCATGGTGTGACTCAGACCAAGCTGCGTATTTAGAGCCTGTCTGTATATACACAGTTCTCTTTCTGGACTCAGAGCTGAGCACTAATAATATGGAAACTTTCTCAACACCCATGTTGGCCTTACTTTTTATTTTTCCCATGGAATACTCACTAGTGATGTCTTCACCTCCATCGGACCAGGATGTTCGCCTTTTGGGAGGAATGTAGGAGTCAGACAATTGAAATTTACTAGAAAGAGTAGGATTCTGTTCATGTAATTTGTTATCAGATTATTTCTTCCTTTTCATAAAGCCTCTCTCTCCTGAACTAAGATGTATATGGAGAATCAAACTAAATATGGAAGAACTGGACAACCAGATGTGGGTGAGTCCTGATTAGATGTCTAACTGGAAGATCATTAAGAGGCAGAGGGGCTCTATGTTCAAAGTAGTGAAACAAAACATACTCATTGTTTTATTTTATTATTATTTTAATTGTTATAAATTTAATCACTATGTATCACTTAATAAGTTGAATTTACCCAACATGAATACCCTTCACACCAGTCCAGTAGCAGATACAAAACACTTTATCATCAACAGAAAATAACCTACTCGTGTGTATCCTCTTCTCCCTAGGACAGGGTTGGCAGCCCGGGGAGGGATAGATGCAATGGAGAGTGTCCTGAGAGTAGCACTCGCTCAGTACTAGACCAGATAACAGGCACCTCCAGCAATGCAGGCCAGGCCACCACCCACACTGTGTCCTCAGTGTTCAAACATTATTCACTGGTGAGTGGCATGCGCCGCTCTGCATGGTACAGGCAATGCAGGCAGTAGATGATGAGAATCATAACATTTCCTACAAACTCATTGTGATTTTGTGCCACTTTAATTGCAGGTTCCAAGTGAGTAGCCTCGGGAGGCCTTATTTCCCCACAGACTTCATGTGTGTTCTTGAACCTCTTCAGTTAATATAGCGATGATATAAAGATTTTCAGTCTATTTACACATCTTGCCATGAGAATCCTGCTTAAAACCAATGACAAATTTGAAAAGCAAATGTATGTCATTTGGATCTGTCCACTGAGTGAAAAACAGGAGATTTTCCGGAAACTACGATATTCTTTCAGGTTACCCAACGTGGCAAATTAAAAGCAGGGATCCTTACTCTACACTTTGAAGTCTAACCGACATTCTTACAGAAGTCTTTTATTCTGATTGCTGTCACTCTTCAATCTGGAGCAGCAGAAGTTAAAGGGGTTTCTGGGAAGGACACTGCCTATCTTGCCAATGTCTCTTCTCATGGAAAAGTGAGGCCACACTGTACACCCGTGCACCCTCTCTTACCTGGAAAATTCTCTCCCCTGGCATCTCCTTGAATCCCTAACTTGATCGATCTTCTTGAACATCTCCCGGACCTTTTGAACGTTCTGCTCCTCTTCTACTTTCCATTGTTCCAAGTCGCTGATTAGTTCTTCTAAGATGTCAAGAGGGGTGACTTGAGCCTTCTGCAGGGATTCAAGTTCCTGACTATTTCCTGTTGAGCAGAAGACAAGAACATTTCTCCCATGGGTTCAAATCCTCCAAAAATATAAGAAAAAACATCACAAAGATGAGTCCAAGAATATCAGTCACAACAAACAGACTGAGAGAAAGAGAAGGAATGGCTTGTATTGTGGGGCTAAAAGTGGATTGCTCACTCTAGCACACACGGCAGAAGGTCTGATCTCTGTCTTTGCAGTGCTTTTATACCACTGACTTAGGAGGGTCAGCGCAGTTCCAAGAACATTCTGGTATCTCATGCTGACCAAATTCTTCATACTCACCCACCATTTTTTCAAAAATCCAATCTTGAGTTTTGGCAAACATCAATCCAAGATATTATGGGTGATTCACATAAAACAAAATATTTGGCCCTTGAAGGAGACTTGTGTTACCAGTCCCAAGCCTTGTCTACTGGGGCATTTTAGCAAAGATGATACTCAGGTGATTACTGCTGAGGACAACTCAGGAAAGGGACTGGGCCTCAGAGTGGAAGAACCAAGGTAAGAACAACTTCATAAACAACTTCATAAAGGCTGTAAAACCACCCTTCATAAAACAGCCACAGAGGTTCACAGACCACTGTGTGTGGAGGTGAAACTTGGCAACATCACCGATGGAAAAAAAGGTCCGTTAGATTAAGTCGTGAGTTAAGAGCACTGGAGTTTACCAGGATACCCCCACACCTTTTACAATAGTGTGTATTGTTCCAGCTCCATGCATTTTTCCAGTGGGGTCTGGGTAATAAAGATTTGCACATGAACTAGGAAGACTGCCAAATTACCTCATCCACTTGATGTCTGTACTTACAACATGGCCCTACTTTTGAATCATTACAAGGTGCATCTAAAGGGCATGCTTCGCAGGTGACAGTGTTCTGCCTTCACAGAAGTATGAGCGCAAACCACATGGAAGCTACGCACAAGAACAGTGGAATCTTTTTCTTTTACTCACCTTGAAAATGGATGTTAGATGTGACCTGAATGTTGCCCTTTTCTGCAGTTTCACATGTGTTTTGTGTTAAGCAGAATACAGTAATTATTTCTAAAATGATGACAGCACGTCCCTGCCCCCCATAAAAATGAGCTTGAGGACAATTGCCTGACAATTCCTACCGAGACAAAGCGAAGAAAGGCCTTAGGTAAGCAGAAAAAGAATTTCTTCCCTCTTCCACATACCCTAGTGAACATTCCGTGTTTCAAATGACCTTTATTCCACTGACTTAACCTGGCCAGACCTGGTCTTAGAGAGATCATTCTGGTTTCCTATACTCACCATTACCTTTACTTCTCCTTACCTTTTTTATCTTTTTAGATTTATTACAGGACATGTACACCCGAGAGAGAGAAAGAGAGAGAGAGAATCCCCCCAGGGAGGATGACCATGCAGCAATCCCTTCTCATCTCAGGATTTTCAGTTTGCAGGTACACATACAGTTATGTATATGGAATAGAAACCACACAGGCATGTGGGGTCCACGTGCCTTAACCACCATGCCACCTGACTGTCCCATCATGTGCACCATTTCCTCTATGCTTCCATAACTCATGTGCAATCAACCAATCCTAAATTTTGCCAAAGTCAACCCAACTTATCCTTGGTACTTCCCATACTCAGGATTCTTGGTCCTTTTTGGAGATTGGGATTGCCAGGACTGTGCTATGTCCAAGGAGAAGTTCCAGTAATGCGATGATAGTATTTATGCTCTCACACTCACATGACTGCTTATGAGGACAACCCAACTAGGAGAAGAGGGACTAGAGCCTAGAGCAGTGGAATTATGGCAACGACACCTCCAAAACGTAGACAAGACAACTACCCAAGGTGTCGAGCCACTGATGCTCAGAGCACATTGTTTAGATATAAAAATTGCAAGACCACTGAAAGAGAGATGAGATGTCCTAAGAAGGTCTGCTTGATTCTTTTCATGTGCTAAGATGTGGCACAGTTGACCGGCCCTTCCCTACTCTCTTCCCATGGGTCTGCTTTGATTCCAACCCCATGCAGTTGCCAGTGAGTTCCAGGATGACAGGAGCATGTACAGGGGTAGGGAGAGTGCCAAGCTGGACAGTCACGAAGTTCATGAACAACTACCAAGAGCCCTCAGGACAGATCTCATGTCCCATCTGCAAATAATGATCTCATCCAGACTCCTGTTTTCACACGCAGCAGCCGTAGCATTGAGTTCAGAACAACGTCCTCTCTCTGGCTTTAAATTTTTAAACTTATTATGAAGTGTTACTTACATTCAATTGTTGTACCACTCTGTAGTACACAATATGTTTTCCTAGATGTGCATGTAGTACCTGACAATTGAATCAAGAATATTGCCATAAACAACATTTCAACAGAGAACTTTCCATCCTTGTATCCAATAAGAGATTTTTTTCCCCCTGAGTCTCTCTCAGTCTCTCTCCACTATCCACTCGTTTCCCATAGAGGTTCTGGTATGAACACTAGTCCTTCCTACTATTATATCTTTAGATCTTTCCATTTCTGCCATAGAGTGCGGACATCCAGTCTATATTGATATAATGTTTGTGTTCCTTCATCTTGACTACTTTGCTTAGCATTAAATCTTCTATATTTACACACTCATTGGTGTTTGCACAAGGGACAGAAAAATAGTCGTCAGAAAGACAGTTGCACATCTGTGTTTATTGCTGCATTATTCACAGTTCCTGAGACAAAAAATCAACCTAAATGTCAAAACTAACTGATGAACACATTCAAAAACTGTGGCACTTAAACACTATGGAATCCTACTCAGTCATCAGGAACAATGAGACCTAGCCCTTTGACGTCACGAGGCTGAATATGGAAGACTTTATGCTATCGCTCCATTCTGTGTGCCTTTCCAAGGAGCTCCTGTGACAGAGGTGCTATCTGGCCTTATTAAGGGAAGCAGGCTATCCCTATAACCAGATGGACTTAAAGCTCAGTCCCCGGTACTACTTTTCACCAAGATGGCAGAGACAGCTCTCACCCCAGACAGAGGAACTGAGCACAGAGTAGATGAGGCTACCTGGAGGCCATTTGCATGTATCTGCTTTATAATGGCAGTACTCACGGGTGCCATCCTGAGCAAAAGTGACTTTATCATCATTGTACTGGAAGGCCAGGCTGAAGTCACTCAAGTCATAGCAACCTTCCAATATATCATTCTGGGATTGCTCTACTTCCTCCTTTTCCTGCAGCTCCTCACTGAGCCTGGTAAAGGAGAAAAGTCAGAATATTATCCAAGAGGAACCAGACACCACACTTTCTACACAGGGCCTTGATTAGAAGTCTAAGGAAGAAGGCCAACCCTGGTAAGAGGAAGAGGAAATCCACCCTTAATGACTGGGCTGAGCGAGGCTTCCATGGGGGTGGGAGAGAGAGCAGCAGATGCTCAGTGCAGAGTCCACGGGACATGGTGATGCGAATGGGGACTGGGCTCCCTTGTAGGGTACAGTGGTGACATGGGGCACACAATGGACACCGTAACGGCAGCTCTAACTCCAGTATGATTCTCTTCTATGGTACATGCAGAGGCCCAGTCATTAGCTCCTGGGCCAGTGTTGTCTCACAGACATCATGTGCCCTGTAAAGAGTATCCTGTCAGGATTGCAATATAATGCAACTTTTTTCTTGGTCTAGTTACATTTGTTGGCATAAAATCCCTGACCACAAGCCAGGGACGACCTTGCAGAAACAAGTGCTTCTCATCTGGATCATGGTAGAGTAGGTGTTCTCCCTGAATGCAGGAAATCCTTATTGATTGCATCTTGGTTGCTAACCTTAGAGAATTAACTCAAGGTGGAAATCAGTGTAAGAGCTGCCATAGGAACAGACCACATCCTTGGTTGGCAGAATAAATGAAATAGAGCTAGTCGCTGTTTCTGCTTATCACAGGACCTGAGCTATATAGATGTCACCATGGCATCTACAGGACATGATAATCAGACTTACATGGCAACTGCTGCTTCTTCCTTCTCCTCCGGATCATTTTCTGTCTCCACACCTATATTGGGATAGAGCAAGTCACAATTAAACATCTCCTCATGACACATTTTAACCCTACTGGCCTGCTTAAACTCAGGGGAATCAATATCGCTGGTGTGAAAACAGGATACTCTGAGACTGTGGTAGGTCTCAGCATGTGTCTTCTGAGATGCAGCCTGGCTTCCTTGCCTGGGATACTGGGCAGACTATTCTTGACTTGGTGAATTGAAATGAAAATGTCCTTTCCCCAGATAAGCAGTTCAATGGTTCCTTTTTATCTAGACATAATTAGGAGCTTACTGCCCTGCCCTCTACATATTATACTTCAGGATTCAGCTGTGAGTAGCTCAGATATGTGGGTTATTCTGGTTTAGCGGCGATAAAACACTGAGACTTCCTTGATGGATGGAATCTATACACCCTATGATAGAAAAGCATCACTGGGGCTAATGACCGAAAATTATTTTAGTCATTTAAGGTGATGGATGGTGCCATGGCCCATATATTGCATTTTGGGAACATTCTAGACATTCAAGAGCTTTTCCTATTGTAGCTTTCATAGGTGTGTGTAGTGAGGGAAGCCAAATGAAAGAGAGGGACACTTCAGAGTAGCGTTCAGAAGCCATGGCATAAAAGTCTTAGAAGTCATGGGCAAGAACACTCACTTACATCGGGGCTTAAAAAACACTGTTCAAACATAAGAATTTGTAAGAACTTTGAAGGAATGATGAAACCTGTCATCTTCAAAGAATGAGCTCTTGCAGATGTCTGCTGTGCCCATGCATCAGTGGTGGCTGCACATTTGGAACAACCTCTTCAACCTCTCCCTTTTTTCTTGCCTTGCATTCAGCACTCTCCTCTTGCCATTAGAACACCAGGTACACAGAAAATACTAGGAAAGACGATAGTGCTTTATCTTGACGGGACTACTCACTAGCAACATGCAGAGCGGAGACGTGGTGCTCATCCATGAGGGTGGTGTTGCAAGGAGGCTGCTGGGGTTCAGACTGGTCATGGATTCTGGAAGAAGTCTCACGGCCTTTGTCACAAGAGTCCTGCAAGGCTTTCTTCTCCTTGTCCTCCTGTTCTTCACTATTTAGACTGATGGGATAAAGAGTATGGTTAAACTAAGAGGAATAGAATACCATAGCTATCCCGGTAGTCCTGATGGGAGCCATAAGGGAGAGATCACAGAAGTGACATCTTCTTTTTTTCCTTTGAACAGTGATTTTTGCTATAGGGCACATGCGTTCACCAGAGACAGACAGAGACAGAGAGACAGAGGGCTAGAAATCACTTCCCAGGGGTACATTCGCACCACATTTCCTTCTTGTCAGGATTTTGTACATGCACACACTCACAGCTGGCATGAGCTTTAAGCCTCTGGGTATGGGACTCGAACTGCTGTTAGCTACGAGGGAGTCCAGTCATGTAAACATTATGCCATCTGCTGCTCCCTTCCTTGTATTTTTTACTGTGTTTCTTGTCTCGCTCAACATAATGTTTGTGAATTTCATCCAGGTTCATTTGTGTCATTAGAGTTAATTTATTTTGCTGCTTTACAGAGTGAATTTATTTCCCTCCTTTCTAGTATTTTATTATGGAAATATACTTAAACTCATTTATCCATTAAAAAAAATGCTTCCTTTCCCTTAGAAATAATGACGAATTTTAGAGAGACACTAAACAGTCCTGCCAATGCCTTATTAGTTGAATGAATGTAATCATACTCACAGTAAAAATTTTCTCTTTTGATGTAAAACATATGGTTATTTATTTATTTATTTATTTATTTATTTATTTTGAGGACTTTCCGATAGGGCACGTACTCTCACCAGAAAGACAGATAGAGAGAGGCAGAAAGTGATAAATCACCCCCCGGGGGAATGGCCACGCGCACACATACGGTCACGGCGTACATTTAAGATGCCCGGTCCAGGACTCGAACTGTGGTCGACTACATGGGAGTCCAGCAACATAGCCATTACGCTAACTGCTGGTCCCAAATGCCTGAGTCTTTTTCAGACATTCCGATTTTTGGTAATTCCCTGCTGAACAGAATGCAGGAGTATTTCTTTCATGGATTAAGAACCCATCAGGAAGATGAGTGCAGAAACATTGGTCCTGACAAACAGAACTGAGGCGAAGGGAAGGGCACCCTTTATTGGTGGAAAAACGCTGCTGTTGGCTCAGTCTACCATACACCGTACACCCTGCAGAAGGTTGCTTCTCTGTCGTTGCGATGGCCTTCATTTCACTGACTTCAGATGGCCAGCCCTGTTCACAGGGAGAATATTCTGGATTCTCATGCCGACTGTTTTCCACATGCTCATCCAACAATTTCTCAATTATCGAATCCTGAATTTTGCCAAATATCAATCCAAGATAACCTTGAAGCTTCATAAGACAGAAAATTCTTACTAATTTTGGAGACTGCGATTTACCACAGCCAAGCTGTGTCTTCTGGGGATATTTCAGTCCAGGTCATGATAGTGGCCATTAGTGGTCTCAGATGACCACTTATGAAGACAAGCCAACTGTGCAGAGTAGGAGTGGACCTCAGAGTGGCAGAGCCATGGTAGCAACTCCTCCAAATGTAGAGGCAAGGAAACCACCCACTGTGGATGGCCACAGATGTTCAAAGATCAGAGTTTGGAGGTGAAAATGAGTGTGAAAAAGTCTGGAGTAATCACATATTCCAGCAGAAAGCCTGTTCGATTTCGTTTGTTTGCTAAAGAGTAGTGAAGTTTTCCAGGGTACACTCACTTCCTTCATGTGGGTCATCATGCATTTACCAGTGAGTTGATGTCAATAATGATATGGCTTTGGGTTCCAATAATGCCAAGTTTGTTCATCCACATGATGTCTGTGCTTTAGGCTTGGCCCTAGAGTAGACTCAAACCATGGTGCGTGTGTAGGCCCTGCCTATAGACCGCTCTGCTCTTACAGGAGGGAGTACAGTGTGGCCAGGACCCTGTCCTTGTGTGCTTTAGCTGTATCCCTACACAGCTCGACCATCTGAGTCCCCTTAACGTTTTTGACGTTCTCCTTCTGTTCCACCCGTCATGGTTTCAGCTCTTTTAAGAGTCTTTCAGGCTGGCCTAGAGAAGGAACTTGAATCATTGTGGGACACTCAGCTTTCTGTGCAAGGCCACGAGAAGAGATACTCTGTTTTTCCCTGACTTTCACCTCCTCCTTCATGGAGAGTGGCTCCCTCCTGTGCACACAGATATGTAGAGAACAGAATGTTCACCACAGAATAATTGATCAAATGACACAGTTTAGGTGTTGACTGATGTGATCAGATGTGTGTGTGCTGATTACATGTGTCAACGAAAGGGCAGAGAAGGCACAGAGAATTCTTTCTACAGACACCAAAGTAAACTGTCCTCTTCTGAGTTGGATCGAGGTTGAATCTCTTGGGGATAGTTGGAGGGAAAGAGAAAGGCTCAAGGTAGGTGGAAATAGAAGTCAGGGAAGGGTCAGGAAAGGCGCGAGTAACAGGAGCTCAATGAGCTGACTGTATCTCCCAACATGAGGAGGGAGAGTCCCTGCCCCTGTGGGATACATCCTGACAGTGGGCACACGAGGAGAACCTTAATAGTCACTGCAGAACCAATTTAATTTTGTTTCGCTTGACTTCCAGGTGCCCGGTGAGTAGAGGCGCCCACAGGAATTGTGTTCTCACTGGGAACCTGGGCTTTCTAGATCTTTCTCTCTTTATTGTATGGTGTAACAAGCAACCTCAGTCTGGTTCCATTTGGGTGCTATGACATCCATGCCAACCAAGCAGGGACAATCTACTGAAACAATGCCTCATTAGGTCTTCTTGGCTAATGGAGAATCTGTTGTCGACTGTAGGAAAAGAAATTCATGCGATGTACTCTGGACCCCTAATCCTGAAAAATTTATAGAATGCTTCCCCTCCACCCTCTTTGGGGTAAAAAGTGTATTCCCACAAATGGCTTTCCTTGTGTTTCCTGTCATCCATAAGTCAGGAAGAGCAGAGAGGAAACAGGGAAGAAACAGCACAGGGAAACAAGGAAGCTGTCCGTTTTGCCCGTATCCCTTCTTCCGTGAAAATGAGGCCATCTTGTATAGGACTGCATCTCCCCTTACCTGGAAACAGCTTTATGGCCTGTTCCTATGTCCCGGAACTTGCCAATCTTCTGCAGAATCTCCTCACATTGTCTTGTCAATTTGCTTTGAGGTTCGACCTCTTTTCCTGCACCTAGAAGATGGATGGTAGAGGTGACCTGAGTGTTACCCTTTTTTGCAGTATCACATGTGTTTTCTGTTGAGCAGGATACAGTAATATTTCTATAATGATGGCAGCATGTCCCAGCCCCCCATGAAAATGAGCTTGAGCACACTTGTCCTGACAATTCCTGCTGAGACAAAGGGAAGAAAGACCTCAGATAGGCAGAAAAAGAATTTCTTCCCTCTTCCACATACCTTAGTGAATATTCTCTATCATTAAAATGACCTTTATTCCACTGACTTAACCTGGCCAGATCCGATCTTAGAGAGATCATTCTGATTTCCTATATTCTGAATTATCCTTACTTCTTTTTACCTTTTTTTTTCTTTTTAGATTTGCTACGGGGCATGTACACTCACTAGAGACAGAGAGAGAGAGATAGAGAGATAGAGACAGAAAAAAAGACAGAATCCCCCCAGGGAGGATAGGATGACCATGCAGCAATCCCTTCTCTTGTGAAGATTTTCAGTTTGCAGGTACACATACAGTCATGTATCTCAAACCTCTGGATCTGGAATTCAAACCACCCAGGCATGTGGGGTCCAGGTGACTTAATCATCATGCCACCGGGCTATCCCATCGTGCGCACCATTTCCAATATGCTTCCATACGTCATGTGCAATCAACCAATCCTAAATTTTGCCATGGTCAACCAAATTCATCCTTGGTACTTCCCATACTCAGGATTCATGGTCATTTTTTGGAGATTGGGATTGCCAGGGATGTGCCTTGTCCAAGGAGAAGTTCCAGTAATGCGATGATGGTATTTATGTCCTCACACTCACATGACTGCTTATGAGGACAACCCAACTAGGAGAAGAGGGACTAGAGCCTAGAGCAGTGGAATTATGGCAATGACACCTCCAAAACTTAGGCAAGACAACTACCCATGGGGATGAGACACTGATGCTCAGAGCACATTGTTTAGATAAGAAAATGAGCAAGACCACTGAAAGAGAGATGAGATGTCCTAAGAAGGTCTGCTTGATTCTTTTCATGTGCTAAGATGTGGCACAGTTGACCGGGCCTTCCCTACTCTCTTTCCATGGGTCTGCTTTGATTCCAACCCCATGCAGTTGCCAGTGAGTTCCAGGATGACAGGAGTATGTACAGGGTTAGGGAGAGTGCCAAGCTGGACAGTCACGTAGTTCATGAACAATTACCAAGAGCCCTCAGGACAGATCTCATGTCCCATCTGCAAATAATGATCTCATCAAGACTCCTGTTTTTCACACACAGCAGCCGTAGCACTGAGTTCAGAACAACGTCCTCTCTTTGGCTTTAAAATTTTTAAACTTATTATGAAGTGTTACTTACATTCAATTGTTGTACCTCTCTGTAGTACACAATATGCTTTCCTAGATGTGCATGTAGTACATGACAATTGAATCAAGAATATTACCATAAACAACATTTCAACAGAGAACTTTCTATCCTTGTATCCGATAAGAGATTTTTTCTTCTCCCTGAGTCCCTCTCAGTCTCTCTCCACTATCCACTCGTTTCCCATAGAGGTTCTGGAATGAACACTAGTCCTTCCTACTATTATATCTTTAGGTCTTTCCATTTCTGACATAGAGTGCAGACATCCAGTCTATATTGATATAATGTTTGTGTTCCTTCATCTTGTTTACTTTGCTTAGCATTAAATGTATATTTATCCACTGGTTGATGTTTACACAGAGGACAGAAAAACAGTCATCAGAAAGACAGTTGCCCAACCGGGTTTCTTGCTGCATTATTCACAATTCCTAAGACATAAAATCAACCTAAATGCCAAAACTAAGTGATGAACACATTCAAAAACTGTGGCACTTAAACATTATGGAATCCTACTCAGTCATCAGGAACAATGAGACCCTGCCCTTTGACGTCACGAGGCTGAATATGGAAGACTTTATGCTATTGCTCCATTCTGTGTGCCTTTCCATGGGGTTCCTGTGACAGAGGTGCTATCTGGCCTTATTAAGGGAAGCAGGCTATCTCTATTAGCAGATGGACTTAAAGCTCAGTCCTCGGTACTACTTTTCACCAAGATGGCAGAGACAGCTCTCACCCCAGACAGAGGAACAGAGCACAGAGTAGATGGAGGCTACCTGGAGGCCATTTGCATGTATCTGCTTTATAATGGCAGTACTCACGGGTGCCATCCTGAGCAAAAGTGACTTTATCATCATTGTACTGGAAGGCCAGGCTGAAGTCACTCAAGTCATAGCAACCTTCCAATATATCATTCTGGGATAGCTCTACTTCCTCCTTTTCCTGCAGCTCCTCACTGAGCCTGGTAAAGGAGAAAAGTCAGAATATTATCCAAGAGGAACCAGACACTACACTTTCTACACAGGGCCTTGATTAGAAGTCTAAGGCAGAAGGCCAACCCTGGTAAGAGGAAGAGGAAATCCACCCTTAATGACTGGGCTGAGCGAGGCTTCCATGGGGGTGGGAGAGAGAGCAGCAGATGCTCAGTGCAGAGTCCACGGGACATGGTGATGCGGATGGGGACTGGGCTCCCTTGTAGGGTACAGTGGTGACATGGGGCACACAATGGACACCGTAACGGCTGCTCTAACTCCAGTATGATTCTCTTCTACGGTACATGCAGAGGCCCAGTCATTAGCTCCTGGGCCAGTGTTGTCTCACAGACATCATGTGCCCTGTAAAGAGTATCCTGTCAGGATTGCAATATAATGCAACTTTTTTCTAGTTACACTTCTTGGCATTAAATCCCTGACAACAAGCCTGGGACGACCTTGCAGAAAAAAGCGCTTCTCATCTGGATCACGCTAGAGCAGTTAATCTCCCTGAATACAGGAAATCCTTATTGATTGCATTTTGGTTGCTAACCGTCGGGAATTAACCCAAGGTGGCAATCAGTATAAGAGCTGCCATAGGAACAGACCGTATCCTTGGTTGGCAGAATAAATGAAATAGAACTAGTCACTGTTTCTGCTTATCACAGGACCTGAGCTATATCGATGTCACCATGGCTTCTACAGGATATGATAATCAGACTTACATGGCAACTGCTGGTTCTTCCTTTTCCTTCGGATCATTTTCTATCTCCACAACTAAATTGGGATAGAGCAAGTCACAATTAAACATCTCCTCATGACACATTTTAACCCCACTGGCCTGCTTAAACTCAGGGGAATCAATATTGCTGGTGTGAAAACAGGATACTCTGAGACTGTGGTAGGTCTCAGCATGTGTCTTCTGAGATGCAGCCTGGCTTCCTTGCCTGGGATACTGGGCAGACTATTCTTGACTTGGTGAATTGAAATGAAAATGTCCTTTCCCCAGATAAGCAGTTCAATGGTTCCTTTTTAGCTAGACATAATTAGGAGCTTACCGCCCTGCCTCCTACATATTATACTTGAGGATTCAGCTTTGACTAGCTCAGATATTTGGTTTATTCAGGCTTAGAGGCGATAAAGCACTGAGACTTCCTTGATGAATGGAATCTCTACACTCTATGATAGAAAAGCATCATTGGGGCTAATGACCGAAAATTATTTTAGTCATTTAAGGTGATGGATGGTGCCATGGTCCATATTTAGCCTTTTGCGAACATTCTAGACATTCAAGAGCTTTTCCTATTGTAGCTTTCATAGGTGTGTGTAGTGAGGGAAGCCAAATGAAAGAGAGGGACACTTCAGAGTAGCGTTCAGAAGCCATGGCAAAAAAAGACTCAGAAGTCATGGGCAAGAACTCTCACTTACATCGGGGCTTAAAAAACACTGTTCAGACATAAGAATTTGTAAGAACTTTGAAGGAATGATGAAACCTGTCATCTTCAAAGAATGAGCTCTCACAGATGTCTGCTGTGCCCATGCATCAGTGGTGGCTGCACATTTGAGACAACCTCTTCAACCTCTCCCTTTTTTCTTGCCTTGCATTCAGCACTCTCTACTTGCCATTAGAACACCAGGTACACAGAAAATACTAGGAAAGACGATAGTGCTTTATCTTGACGGGACTACTCACTAGCAACATGTAGAGCGGAGACGAGGTGCTCATCCATGAGGGTGGTGTTGCAAGGAGGCTGCTGGTGTTCAGACAGGTCATGGAGTCCGGAAGAAGTCTCACGAACTTTGTCACAAGAGTCCTGCAAGGCTTTCTTCTCCTTGTCCTCCTGCTCTTCACCATTTAGACTGATGGGATAAAGAGTATGGTTAAACTAAGAGGAATAGAATACCATAGCTATCCCGGTGGTCCTGATGGGAGCCATAAGGGACAGATCACAGAAGGGACATCTTCTTTTTTTTCTTTGAACAGTGATTTTTGCTATAGGGCACATGCGTTCACCAGAGAGACAGAAAGAGACAGAGAGACAGAGGGCTAGACATCACTTCCCAGGGGCACAGCCACACATTTCCTTCTCTTCTACTCGCTCGTCAGGATTTTGAACATGCACACACACACACACACACACACACACACACACACACAGAGCCGGCGTGAGTTTAAGCCTCTGGTGCTGAGACTCGAACTGCTGTCAACTACGTGGGAGTCCAGTCATGTAAACATTATGCCATCTGTTGTTCCCTTGCTTGTATATTTTACTGTGTTTCTTGTCTCGCTGAACATAATGTTTGTGAATTTCATCCAGGTTCATTTGTTTGGTTAGAGTTAATTTATTTTGCTGCTTTATAGAATGAATTTATTTTCCTATTTTCTAGCATTTTATTATATAAATATGTTTAAACTAATTTATCCATTTAAAAAAATGCTTCCTTCCCCTTAGATAAAAACGACAAGTTTTAGAGAGACAGTAAACAGTCTTGCCAGTCCCTTATTAGTTTAATGAATGTAATCATATTCACAGTAAGTGTTTTCTTTTTTGATGTAAAACCTATGGTGATTATTATTATTATTATTTTAAGGATTTTGCTATAGGGCATGTGCTCTCACCAGAAAGACAGACACAGAGAGACAGAAAGCAAGGAATCACACCCTCCACTCCCAGGAAAATGGCCATGCCTCAATCCCTTCTCCTCCATTCTCCTCTCGGGATCTTGGGCATGCACGCACAAACGCCCGGCTTGAGTTTAAGCCACCTGTTCTGGAACTTGAACTGCAGTCGACTACATGGGAGCAAGCGACATGACCCTTACGCTAAATACTGGTCCAGAGGGACCTGAGTCTTTTTGAGACACTCAGATTTCGGGTAATTCCCTGCTGAGCACACTGTAGGAGTACATCTTCCCTGGGCTCAAAACCCATCAGGAAGATGAACACAAGAACATCAGTCCTAACAAACAGAACTGAGGCAATGGGAAGGGCACCCTTTATAGGTCGAAAAACGCTGGTGTTGGCTCAGTCTACCATACACCGTACACCCTGCAGAAGGTTGCTTCTCTGTCTTTGCGATGGCCTTCATTTCACTGACTTCAGATGGCCAACCCTGATCACAGAGAGAACATTCTGGATTTTCATGCCGACTGTTTTCCACATGCTCATCCAACAATTTCTCAATCATCGAATCCTGAATTTTGCCAAATATCAATCCAAGATAACCTTGAAGCTTCGTAAGACAGAGAATTCTTACTAATTTTGGAGACTGCGATTTACCACAGCCAAGCTGTGTCTTCTGGGGATATTTCAGTCCAGGTCATGATAGTGGCCATTAGTGGTCTCAGATGACCACTTATGAAGACAAGCCAACTGTGCAGAGTAGGAGTGGACCTCAGAGTGGCAGAGCCATGGTAGCAACACCTCCAAATGTAGAGGCAAGGAAACCACCCACTGTGGATGGCCACAGATGTTCAAAGATCAGAGTTTGGAGGTGAAAATGCGTGTGAAAAAGTCTGGAGTAATCACATATTCCAGCAGAAAGCCTGTTCGATTTCGTTTGTTTGCTAAAGCGTAGTGAAGTTTTCCAGGGTACACTCACTCCCTTCATGTGGGTCATCATGCATTTACCAGTGAGTTGATGTCAATAAAGATATGGCTTTGGGTTCCAATAATGCCAAGTTTGTACATCCACATGATGTCTGTGCTTTAGGCTTGGTCCTAGAGTAGACTCAAACCATGGTGCGTGTGTAGGCCCTGCCTATAGACCACTCTGCTCTTACAGGAGGGAGCAGAGTGTGGCCAGGACCCTGTCCTTGTGTGCTTTAGCTGTATCCCTACACAGCTCGACCATCTGAGTCCCCTGAATGTTTTTGACGTGCTCCATCTGTTCCACCCGCCATGGTTTCAGCTCTTTTATGAGCCCTTCAGGCTGGCCCAGAGAAGGAACTTGAATCATTGTGAGACATTCAGCTTTCTGTGCAAGGCCACGAGAAGACATACTCTGTTTTTCCCTGACTTTTACCACCTCCTTCATGGAGAGTGGCTCCCTCCTGTGCACACAGATATGTAGAGAACAGAATGTTCACCACAGAATAATTGATCAAATGACACAGTTTAGGTGTTGACTGATGTGAGCAGATGTGTGCGTGCTGATTACATGTGTCAACGAAAGGGCAGAGAAGGCACAGAGAATTCTTTCTACAGACACCAAAGTAAACTGTCCTCTTCTGAGATGGATCGAGGTGAAATCTCTTGGGGATAGTTGGAGGGAAAGAGAAAGGCCCAAGATAGGTGGAAATAGAAGTCAGGGAAGCGTCAGGGAAATGGTGAGCAGCAAGAGCTCAATGAGCTGACTGCATCCCTAACAGGAGGGAGAGTCCCTGCCCCTGTGGGGTACATACTGACAGTGGGGCACATGAGGAGAACCTTAACAGTCACTGCAGAGCAAATGTAATTTTGTTTCGCTTGACTTCCAGGTGCCCGGTGAGTAGAGGTGCCCACAGGAATTGTGTTCTCAATGGGAACCAGGTATTCTAGATGTTTCTTCCTTTATCGTATGGTGTAACGAGCAACCTCAGTCTGGTTACATTCTGGTGCTATGACATCCCTGCCAACCAAGCAGGGACAATCTACTGAAACAATGCCTCATTAGGTCTTCTCGGCTAATGGAGAATCTGTTGTCAACTGTAGGAAAAGAAATTCATGCGATGTACTCTGGACCCCTAATCTTGAAAAATTTATAGAATGCTTCCCCTCCATCCTCTTTGGGGTAAAAAGTGTATTCCCACAAATGGCTTTCCTTGTGTTTCCTGTCATCCATAAGTCAGGAACAGCAGAGAAGAAACAGGGAAGAAACAGCACAGGGAAACAAGGAAGCTGGCCGTTTTGCCCGTATCCCTTCTTCCGTGAAAATGAGGCCATCTTGTATAGGACTGCATCTCCCCTTACCTGGAAACAGCTTTATGGCCTGTTCCTATGTCCCGGAACTTGCCGATCTTCTGCAGAATCTCCTCAAATTGTCTTGTCAATTTGCTTTGAGGTTCGACCTCTTTTCCTGCACCTAGAAGATGGATGGTAGAGGTGACCTGAGTGTTGCCCTTTTGTGCAGATTCACATGTGTTTTCTGTTGAGCAGGATACAGTAATCTTTCTATAATGATGGCAGCATGCTCCAGCCCCCCATGAAAATGAGCTTGAGCACACTTGTCCTGACAATTCCTGCTGAGAAAAGGGGAAGTAAGGCCTCAGATAGGCGGAAAAAGAATTTCTTCCCTCTTCCACACACCTTAGTGAATATCCTCTATCGTTCAAATGACCTTTATTCCACTGACTTAACCTGGCCAGACCCGATCTTAGAGAGATCATTCTGATTTCCTATATTCAACATTATCTTTACTTCTTTTTACCTTCTTTTTTCTTTCTGGATTGGCTACAGGGCATATACACTCACTAGAGACAGAGAGAGATAGAGAGACAGAGACAGACAAGCAGACAGAATCCCCCCAGGGAGGATGACCATGCAGCAATCCCTTCTCTTCTGAAGATTTTCAGTTTGCAGGTACACATACGGTCATGTATCTCAAACCTCTGGATCTGGAATTCAAACCACTCAGGCATGTGGGGTCCAGGTTCCTTAATCATCATGCCACCGGGCTATCCCATCGTGCGCACCATTTCCAATCCTAAATTTTGCCAAGGTCAACCAAATACATCCTTGGTACTTCCCATACTCAGGATTCATGGTCCTTTTATGGAGATTGGGATTGCCAGGGATGTGCCGTGTCCAAGGAGAAGTTCCAGTAATGCGATGATGGTATTTATGTTCTCACACTCATATGACTGCTTATGAGGACAACCCAACTAGGAGAAGAGGGACTAGAGCCTAGAGCAGTGGAATTATGGCCATGACACCTCCAAAACTTAGGCAAGACAACTACCCGTGTTGATGAGACACTGATGCTCAGAGCACATTGTTTAGATAAGAAAATGAGCAAGACCACTGAAAAAGAGATGAGATGTCCTAAGACGGTCCGCTTGATTCTTTTCATGTGCTAAGATGTGGGACAGTTGACCGGCCCTTCCCTACTTTCTTTCCATGGGTCTGCTTTGATTCCAACCCCATGCAATTGCCAGTGAGTTCCAGGATGACAGGAGCATGTACAGGGGTAGGGAGAGTGCCAAGCTGGACAGTCACGAAGTTCACGAACAATTACCAAGAGCCCTCAGGACAGATCTCATGTCCCATCTGCAAATAATGATCTCATCCAGACTCCTGTTGTTCCCGCGCAGCAGCCGTAGCACTGAGTTCAGAACAACGTCCTCTCTCTGACTTTAAAATTTTTAAACTTATTATGAAGTGTTACTTACATTCAATTGTTGTACCTCTTTGTAGTACACAATATGTTTTCCTAGATGTGCATGTAGTAAATGACAATTGAATCAAGAATATTGCCATAAACAACATTTCAACAGAGGACTTTCTATCCCTGTTTCCGATAAGAGATTTTTTTTCCCCCTGAGTCCCTCTCCACTATCCACTCCTTTCCCATAGAGGTTCTGGTATGAACACTAGGCCTTCCTACTATTATATCTTTAGGTCTTATAATTTCTGACAAGGAGGGCGGACATCCAGTCTATATTGATATAATGGTTGTCTTTCTTCGTCTTGATTACTTTGCTTAGCGTTAAATCTACATTGATCTACTCGTTGGTGTTTACATAGAAGAGAGAAAAACAGTTGGTCAGAAAGACAGTTGCCCATCCGGGTTTCTTGCTGCATTATTCACAATTCCTAAGACATAAAATCAACCTAAATGCCAAAACTAAGTGATGAACGGATTCAAAAACTGTGGCACTTAAACACTATGGAATCCTACTCAGTCATCAGGAACAATGAGACCCTGCCCTTTGACGTCACGAGGCTGAATATGGAAGACTTTATGCTATCGCTCCATTCTGTGTGCCTTTCCATGGGGCTCCTGGGACAGAGGTGCTATCTGGCCTTATTAAGGGAAGCAGGCTATCCCTATAACCAGATGGACTTAAAGCTCAGTCCTCGGTACTACTTTTCACCAAGATGGCAGAGACAGCTCTCACCCCAGACAGAGGAACTGAGCACAGAGTAGATGGAGGCTACCTGGAGGCCATTTGCATGTATCTGCTTTATAATGGCAGTACTCACAGGTGCCATCCTGAGCAAAAGTGACTTTATCATCATTGGACTGGAAGGCCAGGCTGAAGTCACTCAAGTCATAGCAACCTTCCAATATATCATTCTGGGATTGCTCTACTTCCTCCTTTTCCTGCAGCTCCTCCCTGAGCCTGGTAAAGGAGAAAAGTCAGAATATTATCCAAGAGGCACCAGACACCACACTTTCTACACAGGGCCTTGATTAGAAGTCTAAGGCAGAAGGCCAACCCTGGTAAGAGGAAGAGGAAATCCACCCTTAATGACTGGGCTCAGTGAGGCTTCCATGGGGGTGGGAGAGAGAGCAGCAGATGCTCAGTGCAGAGTCCACGGGACATGGTGATGCGGATGGGGACTGAGCTCCCCTTTTAGCGTACAGTGGTGACGTGGGGCACACAATGGACACTGTAACGGCAGCTCTAACTCCAGTATGATTCTCTTCTACGGTACATGCAGAGGCCCAGTCATTAGCTCCTGGGCCAGTGTTGTCTCACAGACATCATGTGCCCTGTAAAGAGTATCCTGTCAGGATTGCAATATAATGCAACTTTTTTCTTGGTCTAGTTACATTTGTTGGCATAAAATACCTGACCACAAGCCAGGGACGACCTTGCAGAAACAGGCGGTTCTCATCTGGATCACGCTAGAGCAGATAATCTCCCTCAATGCCGGAAATCCTTATTGATTGCATTTTGGTTGCTAACCTTAGGGAATTAACCCAAGGTGGAAATCAGTGTAAGAGCTGCCATAGGAACATACCGTGTCCTTGGTTGGCAGAATAAATGAAATAGAGCTAGTCGCTGCTTTCTGCTTATCACAGGACCTGAGCTATATCGATGTCACCATGACATCTACAGGATATGATAATCAGACTTACATGGCAACTGCTGCTTCTTCCTTATCCTTCAGATCATTTTTTGTCTCCACAACTATATTGGGATAGAGCAAATCACAATTAAACATCTCCTCATGACACATTTTAACCCTTTAGTGAGTAGTCCCGTCAAGATACTTAAACTCAGGGGAATCAATATTGCTGGTGTGAAAACAGGATCCTCTGAGACTGTGGTAGGTCTCAGCATGTGTCTTCTGAGATGCAGCCTGGCTTCCTTTCCTGGGTTACTGGGCAGACTGTTCGTGACTTGGTGAATTGAAATGAAAATATCCTTTCCCCAGTTAAACAGTTCACTGGTTCCTTTTTATCTAGACATAATTAGGAGCTTACTGCCCTGCCTTCTACATATTATACTTCAGGATTCAGCTGTGAGTAGCTCAGATATGTGGGTTATTCAGGTTTAGAGGCGATATAACACTGAGACTTCCTTGATGGATAGAATCTATACACCCTATGATAGAAAAGCATCACTGGGGCTAATGACCGAAAATTATTTTAGTCATTTAAGGTGATGGATGGTGCCATGGCCCATATATTGCATTTTGGGAACATTCTAGACATTCAAGAGCTTTTCCTATTGTAGCTTTCATAGGTCTGTGTAGTGAGGGAAGCCAAATGAAAGGGACACTTCAGATTAGTGTTCAGATGCCATGGAATAAAAGTCTTAGAAGTCATGGGCAAGAACACTCACTTACATCGGTGCTTAAAAAACACTGTTCAGACATAAGAATTTGTAAGAACTTTGAAGGAATGATGAAACCTGTCATCTTCAAAGAATGAGCTCTCACAGATGTCTGCTGTGCCCATGCATCAGTGGTGGCTGCACATTTGGGACAACCTCTTCAACCCCTCCCTTTTTTCTTGCCTTGCATTCAGCACTCTCTACTTGCCATTAGAACACCAGGTACACAGAAAATACTAGGAAAGACGATAGTGCTTTATCTTGACGGGACTACTCACTAGCAACATGCAGAGCGGAGACGAGGTGCTCATCCATGAGGGTGGTGTTGCAAGGAGGCTGCTGGTGTTCAGACAGGTCATGGAGTCCGGAAGAAGTCTCACGAACTTTGTCACAAGAGTCCTGCAAGGCTTTCTTCTCCTTGTCCTCCTGCTCTTCACCATTTAGACTGATGGGATAAAAAGTATGGTTAAACTAAGAGGAATAGAATACCATAGCTATCCCGGTGGTCCTGATGGGAGCCATAAGGGACAGATCACAGAAGGGACATCTTCTTTTTTTCCTTTGAACAGTGATTTTTGCTATAGGGCACATGCGTTCACCAGAGAGACAGAAAGAGACAGAGAGACAGAGGGCTAGACATCACTTCCCAGGGGCACAGCCACACATTTCCTTCTCTTCTACTCGCTCGTCAGGATTTTGAACATGCACACACACACACACACACACACACACACACACACACAGAGCCGGCATGAGTTTAAGCCTCTGGTGCTGAGACTCGAACTGCTGTCAACTACGTGGGAGTCCAGTCATGTAAACATTATGCCATCTGTTGCTCCCTTGCTTGTATATTTTACTGTGTTTCTTGTCTTGCTCAACATAATGTTTGTGAATTTCATCCAGGTTCATTTGTTTGGTTAGAGTTAATTTATTTTGCTACTTTATAGAATGAATTTACTTTTCTATTTTCTACCATTTTATTATATAAATATGTTTAAACTAATTTATCCATTTGAAAAAATGCTTCCTTCCCCTTAGATAAAAACGACAAGTTTTAGAGAGACAGTAAACAGTCTTGCCAGTCCCTTATAAGTTGAATAAATGTAATCATATTCACAGTAAGTGTTTTCTCTTTTGCTGTAAAACCTATGCTGATTATTATTATTATTATTTTAAGGATTTTGCTATAGAGCATGTGCTCTCACCAGAAAGACAGACACAGAGAGACAGAAAGCAAGGAATCATCCCCCACCCCCGGGAAAATGGCCATGCCACAATCCCTTCTCCTTCATTTTCCTCTCGGGATCTTGGGCATGCACGCACAAACGCCCGGCTTGAGTTTAAGCCACCTGTTCTGGAACTTGAACTGCGGTCGACTACATGGGAGCAAATGACATGACCCTTATGCTAAATACTGGTCCAGAGGGACCTGAGTCTTTTTGAGACACTCAGATTTCGGGTAATTCCCTGCTGAGCACACTGTAGGAGTACATCTTCCCTGGGCTCAAAACCCATCAGGAAGATGAACACAAAAACATCAGTCCTAACAAACAGAACTGAGGCAATGGGAAGGGCACCCTTTATTGGTCGAAAAACGCTAGTGTTGGCTCAGTCTACCATACACCCTGCAGAAGGTTGCTTCTCTGTCTTTGCAATGGCCTTCATTTCATTGACTTCAGATCGCCAGCCCTGATCACAGAGAGAACATTCTGGATTCTCATGCTGACTGTTTTCCACACGCTCATCCAACAATTTCTCAATCATCGAATCCTGAATTTTGCCAAATATCAATCCAAGATAACCTTGAAGCTTCATAAGACAGAAAATTCTTACTAATTATGGAGACTGTAATTTACCACAGCCAAGCTGTGTCTTCTGGGGATATTTCAGTCCAGGTCATGATAGTGGCCATTAGTGGTCTCAGATGACCACTTATGAGGACAAACCAACTGTGCAGTGTGGGAGTGGACCTCAGAGTGGCAGAGCCATGGTAGCAACTCCTCCAAAAATAGAGACAAGAAAACCACCCACTGTGGATGGCCACAGATGTTCAAAGATCAGAGTTTGGAGGTGAAAAGTAGTGTGAAAATGTCTGGAGTAATCACATATTCCAGCAGAAAGCCTGTTCGATTTCGTTTGTTTGCTAAAGCGTAGTGAAGTTTTCCAGGGTACACTCACTCCCTTCATGTGGGTCATCATGCATTTACCAGTGAGTTGATGTCAATAAAGATATGGCTTTGGGTTCCAATAATGCCAAGTTCGTTCATCCACATGATGTCTGTGCTTTAGGCTTGGCCTTAGAGTAAACTCAAACCATGGTGCATGTGTAGGCCCTGCCTATAGACCTCTCTGCTCTTACAAGAGGGAGCAGAGTGTGGCCAGGGCCCTGTCCTTGTGTGCTTTAGCTGTATCCCTAGACAGCTTGACCATATGAGTCCCCTGAACGTATTCGACGTGCTCCTTCTGTTCCACCCACCATGGTTTAATCTCTTTTATGAGCCCTTCAGGCTGGCCTAGAGAAGGAACTTGAATCATTGTGAGACACTCAGCTTTCTGTGCAAGGACATCAGAATACATACTCTGTTTTTCCCCGACTTTTACGTCCTCCTTCATGGAGAGTGGCCCCTCCTGTACACACAGATATGTAGAGAACAGAATGTTCACCACAGAATAATTGATCAAACAGTACAGTTTGGGTGTTGACTGATGTAATTAGATGTGTGCGTGCTGATTACATGTGTAAACAAAAGGGCAGAGAAGGCACAGAGAATTCTTTCTACAGACAGCAAAGTAAACTGTCCTCTTCTGAGATGGATCGAGGTGAAATCTCTTGGGGATAGTTGGAGGGAAAGAGAAAGGCCCAAGATAGGTGGAAATAGAAGTCAGGGAAGCGTCAGGGAAATGGTGAGCAGCAGGAGCTCAATGAGCTGACTGCATCCCTAACAGGAGGGAGAGTCCCTGCCCCTGTGGGGTACATACTGACAGTGGGGCACATGAGGAGAACCTTAACAGTCACTGCAGAGCAAATTTAATTTTGTTTCGCTTGACTTCCCGGTGCCCGGTGACTAGAGGCGCCCACAGGAATTGTGTTCTCACTGGGAACCTGGGCTTTCTAGATCTTTCTCTCTTTATTGTATGGTGTAACGAGCAACCTCAGTCTGGATACATTCTGGTGCTATGAAATCCCTGCCAACCAAGCAGGGACAATCTACTGAAACAATGCCTCATTAGGTCTTCTCGGCTAGTGGAGAATCTGTTGTCGACTGTAGGAAAAGAAATTCATGCGATGTACTCTGGACCCCTAATCTTGAAAAATTTACAGAATATTTCTTCTCCATCCTCTTTGGGGTAAAAAGCGTATTCCCACAAATGGCTTTCCTTGTGTTTCCTGTCATCCATAAGTCAGGAAGAGCAGAGAGGAAACAGGGAAGAAACAGCACAGGGAAACAAGGAAGCTGGCCGTTTTGCCCGTATCCCTTCTTCCGTGAAAATGAGGCCATCTTGTATAGGACTGCATCTCCCCTTACCTGGAAACAGCTTTATGGCCTGTTCCTATGTCCCGGAACTTGCCGATCTTCTGCAGAATCTCCTCAAACTGTCTTGTCAATTTGCTTTGAGGTTCGACCTCTTTTCCTGCACCTAGAAGATGGATGGTAGAGGTGACCTGAGTGTTGCCCTTTTGTGCAGTATCACATGTGTTTTCTGTTGAGCAGGATACAGTAATATTTCTATAATGATGGCAGCATGTCCCAGCCCCCCATGAAAATGAGCTTGAGCACACTTGTCCTGACAATTCCTGCTGAGAAAAGGGGAAGTAAGGCCTCAGATAGGCGGAAAAAGAATTTCTTCCCTCTTCCACATACCTTAGTGGATATTCTCTACCGTTAAAATGACCTTTATTCCACTGACTTAACCTGGCCAGACCCGATCTTAGAGAGATCATTCTGATTTCCTATATTCAACATTATCTTTACTTCTTTTTACCTTCTTTTTTCTTTCTGGATTGGCTACAGGGCATATACACTCACTAGAGACAGAGAGAGATAGAGAGACAGAGACAGACAAGCAGACAGAATCCCCCCAGGGAGGATGACCATGCAGCAATCCCTTCTCTTCTGAAGATTTTCAGTTTGCAGGTACACATACGGTCATGTATCTCAAACCTCTGGATCTGGAATTGAAACCACTCAGGCATGTGGGGTCCAGGTGCCTTAATCATCATGCCTCCTGGCTATCCCATCGTGCGCACCATTTCCAATCCTAAATTTTGCCAAGGTCAACCAAATACATCCTTGGTACTTCCCATACTCAGGATTCATGGTCCTTTTTTGGAGATTGGGATTGCCAGGGATGTGCCGTGTCCAAGGAGAAGTTCTAGTAATGCGATGATGGTATTTATGTTCTCACACTCCTATGACTGCTTATGAGGACAACCCAACTAGGAGAAGAGGGACTAGAGCCTAGAGCAGTGGAATTATGGCCATGACACCTCCAAAACTTAGGCAAGACAACTACCCATGGGGATGAGACACTGATGCTCAGAGCACATTGTTTAGATAAGAAAATGAGCAAGACCACTGAAAAAGAGATGAGATGTCCTAAGAAGGTCCGCTTGATTCTTTTCATGTGCTAAGATGTGGGACAGTTGACCGGCCCTTCCCTACTTTCTTTCCATGGGTCTGCTTTGATTCCAACCCCATGCAATTGCCAGTGAGTTCCAGGATGACAGGAGCATGTACAGGGGTAGGGAGAGTGCCAAGCTGGACAGTCACGAAGTTCACGAACAATTACCAAGAGCCCTCAGGACAGATTTCATGTCCCATCTGCAAATAATGATCTCATCCAGACTCCTGTTGTTCCCGCGCAGCAGCCGTAGCACTGAGTTCAGAACAACGCCCTCTCTCTGACTTTAAAATTTTGAAACTTATTATGAAGTGTTACTTGCATTCAATTGTTGTACCTCTTTGTAGTACACAATATGTTTTCCTAGATGTGCATGTAGTAAATGACAATTGAATCAAGAATATTGCCATAAAGAACATTTCAACAGAGAACTTTCCATCCTTGTATCCGATAAGAGATTTTTTTTCCCCCTGAGTCCCTCTCCACTATCCACTCGTTTCCCATAGAGGTTCTGGAATGAACACTAGGCCTTCCTACTATTATATCTTTAGGTCTTATAATTTCTGACAAGGAGGGCGGACATCCAGTCTATATTGATATAATGGTTGTCTTTCTTCGTCTTGACTACTTTGCTTAGCGTTAAATCTACATTGATCTACTCGTTGGTGTTTACACAGAGGACAGAAAAACAGTCATCAGAAAGACAGTTGCCCATCCGGGTTTCTTGCTGCATTATTCACAATTCCTAAGACATAAAATCAATCTAAATGCCAAAACTAAGTGATGAACGGATTCAAAAACTGTGGCACTTAAACATTATGGAATCCTACTCAGTCATCAGGAACAATGAGACCCTGCCGTTTGACGTCACGAGGCTGAATATGGAAGACTTCATGCTATCGCTCCATTCTGTGTGCCTTTCCATGGGGGCTCCTTGTGACAGAGGTGCTATCTGGCCTTATTAAGGGAAGCAGGCTACCCCTATAACCAGATGGACTTAAAGTTCAGTCCTCGGTACTACTTTTCACCAAGATGGCAGAGACAGCTCTCACCCCAGACAGAGGAACTGAGCACAGAGTAGATGAGGCTACCTGGAGGCCATTTGCATGTATCTGCTTTATAATGGCAGTACTCACGGGTGCCATCCTGAGCAAAAGTGACTTTATCATCATTGGACTGGAAGGCCAGGCTGAAGTCACTCAAGTCATAGCAACCTTCCAATATATCATTCTGGGATTGCTCTACTTCCTCCTTTTCCTGCAGCTCCTCACTGAGCCTGGTAAAGGAGAAAAGTCAGAATATTAGCCAAGAGGAACCAGACACCACACTTTCTACACAGGGCCTTGATTAGAAGTCTAAGGAAGAAGGCCAACCCTTGTACGAGGAAGAGGAAATCCACCCTTAATAACTGGGCTGAGCGAGGCTTCCATGGGGGTGGGAGAGAGAGCAGCAGATGCTCAGTGCAGAGTCCACAGGACATGGTGATGCGGATGGGGACTGGGCTCCCTTGTAGGGTACAGTGGTGACATGGGGCACACAATGGACACCGTAACGGCAGCTCTAACTCCAGTATGATTCTCTTCTATGGTACATGCAGAGGCCCAGTCATTAGCTCCTGGGCCAGTGTTGTCTCACAGACATCATGTGCCCTGTAAAGAGTATCCTGTCAGGATTGCAATATAATGCAACTTTTTTCTTGGTCTAGTTACATTTGTTAATATAAAATCCCTGACCACAAGCCGGGGACAACCTTGCAGAAACAGGCGGTTCTCATCTGGATCACGCTAGAGCAGGTAATCTCCCTCATTGCCGGAAATCCTTATTGACTGCATTTTGGTTGCTAACCTTAGGGAATTAACCCAAGGTGGAAATCAGTGTAAGAGCTGCCATAGGAACAGACCACATCCTTGGTTGGCAGAATAAATGAAATAGAGCTAGTCGCTCTTTCTGCTTATCACAGGACCTGAGCTATATAGATGTCACCACGGCATCTACAGGACATGATAATCAGACTTACATGGCAACTGCTGGCTCTTCCTTTTCCTTCGGATCATTTTCTATCTCCACAACTAAATTGGGATAGAGCAAGTCACAATTAATCATCTCCTCATGACACATTTTAACCCCACTGGCCTGCTTAAACCCAGGGGAATCAATATTGCTGGTGTGAAAACAGGATCCTCTGAGACTGTGGTAGGTCTCAGCATGTGTCTTCTGAGATGCAGCCTGGCTTCCTTTCCTGGGTTACTGGGCAGACTGTTCTTGACTTGGTGAACTGAAATGAAAATGTCCTTTCCCCAGATAAGCAGTTCAATGGTTCCTTTTTAGCTAGACATAATTAGGAGCTTACTGCCCTGCCTCCTACATATTATACTTGAGGATTCAGCTTTGACTAGCTCAGATATTTGGTTTATTCAGGCTAAGAGGCGATAAAGCACTGAGACTTCCTTGATGGATGGAATCTCTACACTCTATGATAGAAAAGCATCATTGGGTCTAATGACAGAACATTAATTTAGTCATTTAAGGTGATGGATGGTGCCATGGTCCATATTTTGCCTTTTGGGAACATTCTGGACATTCAAGAGTTTTTCCTATTGTAGCTTTCATAGGTGTGTGTAGTGAGGGAAGCCAAATGAAAGAGAGGGACACTTCAGAGTAGCGTTCAGAAGCCATGGCTAAAAAAGTCTCAGAAGTCATGGGCAAGAACACTCACTTACATCGGTGCTTAAAAAACACTGTTCAGACATAAGAATTTGTAGGAACTTTGAAGGAATGATGAAACCTGTCATCTTCAAAGAATGAGCTCTCACAGATGTCTGCTGTGCCCATGCATCAGTGGTGGCTGCACATTTGGGACAACCTCTTCAACCTCTCCCTTTTTTCTTGCCTTGCATTCAGCACTCTCTACTTGCCATTAGAACACCAGGTACACAGAAAATACTAGGAAAGACGATAGTGCTTTATCTTGACGGGACTACTCACTAGCAACATGCAGAGCGGAGACGTGGTGCTCATCCATGAGGGTGGTGTTGCAAGGAGGCTGCTGGGGTTCAGACAGGTCATGGAGTCCAGAAGAAGTCTCACGAACTTTGTCACAGGAGTCCTGCAAGGCTTTCTTCTCCTTGTCCTCCTGCTCTTCACTATTTAGACTGATGGGATAAAGAGTATGGTTAAACTAAGAGGAATAGAATACCATAGCTATCCCAGTGGTCCTGATGGGAGCCATAAGGGAGAGATCACAGAAGGGACATCGTTTTGTTTTTGTTTTTGTTTTTGTTTTGAACAGTGATTTTTGCTATAGGGCACATGCGCTCACCAGAGAGACAGAAAGAGACAGAGAGACAGAGGGCCAGACATCACTTCCCAGGGGTAGAGTCGCACCACATTTCCTCCTTCTCCACTCTCTTGTCAGGATTTTGAGCATGCACACACACACAACCGGCATGAGTTTAAGCCTCTGGGACTGAGACTCGAACTGCTGTCTACTCCCTGGTATTTCAATAATGCAAATATTATGCCATCTCCTGGTCCCTTGTTTGTATGTTTTACTGCATGTCTTGTCTCAGTCAACATAATGTTTGTGAATTCCATCCAGGTTCATTTGTTTGGTTAGAGTTAATTTATTTTGCTGCTTTATAGAGTTAATTTATTTTCCTTCTTTCTAGTATTTTATTTTATCAATATATTTAAACTCATTTATCCATTTAAAAAAATGCTTCCTTCCCCATATGTGGAAATGACAAGTTTTAGAGAGACAATAAACAGAGTTGCTAGTCCCTTATTAGTTGAATGAATGTAATTATATTCACAGTGTTTTGTCTTTTGATGTAAAACCTATGTTTATTACTTTTTTTTTTGAGGATTTAGCTATAGGGCATGTGTGCTTGCCAAAAGGACAGAGACAGAGATACAGAAAGCGAGAAATCACCCCCAGGGAGGATGGCCATGCCACAATCCCTTCTCCTCCTCCATTCTCCTCTTGGAATCTTGGGCACGTATGCACACGAGACAGGCGTGAGTTTAAGCCACTGGGTCTGGGACTCGAATTGTGTGCAACTACATGGGAGCCCAGCGACGTAGCCAGTACGCTATTTGCTGGCCCCAAAAGCTACGGTTATTTTTGAGTTTTTCATCGTTTCATTTGGGTGCTTCCCCTTATCGTACACCTCCTCTTCCAGGTCCCGCTTATTCCTTGCTACCTGGGAGCTGGTGGTTCTCCATTTTCGTCCTCCTTGCCTTCTTGATTTTCTGTCAACAAATTCAGAAATGTCTAGTCAGACATCAAACAGTTCCTTTTCATGCATTTAAACACAAGATGACTGAGCACAGAGATGTAACTGAATATGTGTATTTTCAGCATTCACTGCAAGCTGTGTACGCTAATAGGATAATACATTGACCATATTAAGAAGATAAAAGAGGGACTATGACAAAGTACTCTAAGCTCCCGTACCCAAAATGGCTCAATTCCTTGGTAAACACAAACTACCAAACTTAAAGCAAGGAGAAATAAATATACAGAGTAGGGCCATACTTAATAAAGAAACAAAATCAATAACCTTCCAAAACAAAACTCTGAGTTAAGGTACAATTACCATCCATTTAGGAATTTGTTAGCAATACTCTTCCCCCCAAATTGAGGATACTTGATCATTTTTTCTACAAGTCATTATAACTAATACCAAAGCTAGAAAGAGACATTAGAAGAAAGAAAAACTATACATCTATCTTTTTCATGGACGCACATACAAAATTCCTCAGGAAAATATTAGCAAATGGAATTCAACAATAATAAAAATAGCTTTTTGTATATTTTTTGAGAGGTTTTTGCTATAGGGCGCATGTGCTTGCCAGCAAGACAGAGAGAGACAGAGAGACAGAAAGTGAGAAATCACCCCCCCCAGGGGGGATGTCCACACCACAATCCCTTCTCTTCCATTCTCCTCTCAGGATCTTGGGCACGCACACACACGTGCCCGGCGTGAGTTTAGGCCACCGGGTCTGGGACTCGAACTGCGGTTGACTACATGGGAGACCAGCGACATGGCCATTATGCTAACTGCTGGTCCCAATAAAAATAGTTTAAGACACAACTGAGTGAGGTTTATCCCAGACATTCAGGAGTGGTTCAATATTTGAAAATCAATAAAGTTAGTATGTCAACTGAGTAAAGAGAAAAAGTGTACAATCATGTCAACAGAAGTAGAAATGGCATTGGACAAAATTGCACACCTGCATGTGATTACAAACACAAACAAACGGCAAACCAAAAATACAAGGAACAAGCTCAGCATCTGTAAAAATCTACAGCTAACACCATGGTTAATGGTAAAAACTAGATGATTTCCCCAGAATTTTAGGAGCAGGCTTCTATGTCTGTTCTCTTAGCACCTATTGAAAATCATACTGGAAATTCTTACTGATTCATTAGGAAAGGACAAGAAATATAAGGTAAGCCGGGAAAGAAGAAATACATCTCTCTTTCCTTTGCAGGTGACTTAAATGACTACATAAAAAGAGTTTCAAGGAATCTGGCTCTGCGGCAGTGGTACAGGTCATAGGGCCCGACTCTGCAATGCCAAAGACTTCAAGAAAAAGAATTCGGGTCTTAGGTTCACTTGAATGTTGTGGGTTTGTGCATGAGCATCCTTGCTCCTGGCTGACCTGAAGACTTGATGAGGGTTATAGCAGGAGACCCTGTCAGGAGGGACTACCTTTCTCCGTGTCTGAAGAAGTACATAAATAATTCTTTTTATTAAAAGCTTTTTTAAAAACTATTTATTTAATTTTACTTATTAATTCATTTATTTTTTAACTTTGTCCAGAGAGAGACACAAAGAGAGAGGGAAAGTGAGAAAGCAAGCCACCAGGTCTGGGGCTCGAACCGTAGTCGGTCATGTGGGAATGTCCTTATCTCCATGCCACCTGCTGGCCCCCATGAGTAACAGTTTTAAAAAAATTTCCAGAGAATTGACAATTCACAATTCCTAGAAATAATAACTGCTTTCTAGGAAGGATTAGGATATATACACGTTAATATACGAGATTAATTACTTTATGATCCAACGATGAACAGATACAATGTGAAATTATGTGTAACACCAAGTACATTAGTACGAAAATCCTCATATAGGTATATACTAAAATATGTACAAGATGTATATAAAGAAATCTATAAAAGTAAGGATATAACTCCAGAAGTATGTAAATGAAGACATATCTCATGTGTAGATAGGAAGATGTCAATGTATCAGTTCTTCTGTCTTGTTTATAGGTGGAATGAAATTTCATTCAGTACTCTGTCAAGATATTTCGTGGATGTCTATGAAATAAACCTAAGATTTCTAAGAATGGTAATGTCTTGTTCAGCACCAACAGGAAAACAGATATCAAGAAATTTATTGAAAATATTTTTTGTCCTTTACTAAAACTCATCTCTTTACTACCTTAACAAACTTTAATTTTAGTTTCCTTTGTAAGAGCTTCCCAGTTAAAAAAAATAAAAAGGAAAAGAAAAAGAAAAAAATTTCTCTTAGTAATTAAATGGGAAAATTTGTATGAAAATGACATCAATGCACAGTGAGAGTGGCTAGATTCCTTGTTGAGCACTTGCCCGTCTGTGTAACCCCTCACTCTCTGTAGCCCCCCTCACTGAACAGGCCAACGGGCTCCCCGTGGGAGAGAAGGGCCTGCCTCCAACACTGACGTAGGATCTTAGGGCCGATGGTCTCCTCCACTTAACTCTGTGCTCATGTCTTGTATCTCAGATTCTCAAGGTCCACCTGGACGTTCTGGGTGTCCTGCTTCCTCTAACTTTCATGGAGATGGAGGAGTGTTAAGTATTTTCTCCTATGCGCAGAAACACCCCTGACTTCACCATAGCAAATCCAATGACGGTTTTGGATTCCTGTTTTTGTGAAACTTCTTGACAGCTCTCAGTTTTGATTTATAATTACAGAAGTTTTAAAAAGAGCTTGAGCTCTAGAAAGCAGGACTTTTATTTCACCAGGGTAGTCACTCTGGATGGTATTACTTAAAGACACAAAAGTTTCAGTTTTAGCAAATTTATCTTTACACTCCTTCAAAGTAGGGACTTGCATAAAATTGCTTACGTGCTATGTGAACAAGATGCTTATGAAACAAAAATGAATTTATGTTAGATCTGGGCCTCCATCTCCAAGATACCTCATTATGTATATGCAAAAACTCCGAAGTCTAGAATAATCTGAAACCTGAAAAACTTCTGGACCTAGGAATTGTGGATAGGGATATTCAACCTGTCCATTAGTTAATGTTTATTTATACATGCTGAGAGAATCAAAGGGAAATTCCTTGCCAATCGATTTCATTTGAAATGTAAGTAACAATCAATCATGGACAGTGAGGACTTACCTGGCAGTGGGGTCATGACCGTTACCAGTCAGAAATGAATGGGGAGTTCAGAATCTGTGCCATCTGAGACAGAGCTGAAGAGGTCTGGGCGGGATGGGGTGGGGTGGGGGAGTCACAGTTGCACACCTTTCTCTTTGTCCTCTTGCCAAGGTACTTCTTTCACTTGTATCCCATTTCTCCCCTCCCACCACCAAGCCTTTCATAGTTACAATTCATAGAAAAGAAAAGATCAGACTTCTTCAATACTTTTTATTATTTATTATTATTATATTTAATTTGTTATAGGACACACGTGCTCACTGGAGAGACACACCAAGAGAAAAGTAAAATGAGGAAGCAAGCCGCTAGGTCTGGGATTTGAACCATGGTTAAGTATGGTTAACCAAGCACCTTAACCACCATGCAACCTTTTGGCCCCAAGATCAGTCTTATAATTTTGCTAGTTTTCTAGAGGTGACATGCAGCTTCTAAGACATAGATGTTCAAATCATTAGCTGTAGTAAACAAGATTGCTTTTACTCTTATACAAACTGTTTTAGTTTTTTACTAATAAAAGCATTCACAAGGGAGGAGCCAATGGGTGTGGGGGGAACAGGAGCAGTGGGGTATCACTACGGTGTGTTCCCAGGGTAGCCTCACCTTTCCTTAGGGGCCTCCACAGAAGATTGGATTTAATAAAAGTGTATGGGCCCACACATCTAGACTGGCCTTGACCTTCTGTGCAGGCTGTGATATTGTCCAAAGAATATGATTAAAAAAAATTTATCCTGTTGCTGAGAAATACAGGCACTTGTCTCTCTATAACAGGGATTAACAACTAGAGTTTTACCTCTCGTCCACCCTAAAACTCACAAGAATCTTGAAAACCATTTTCCATCTTTATCAAACTGAGTGTAAAATTCCCACTTTCCCCATTCTAGGAGGATGGTAGAATACTGTTCATCTTGCCAAGCTAAAGAGAAGAATCATCTCTGCAGTTTCTCCAAGAGAAACATAACCTTTCATCACACTGGTGAGGCTGAACCGCGAGAACTTACTGTACATCTGCAGCTGGTTGGCCAGGAAGGAGGCAGGAGTCTCAGATGTAAGACAATTTTCTTTTGGGTCTTGGGACTGCCGTTGACTCATTGCAGCTGGGACCGCAATTGTAGATGGAGCTCTGAGATGTTCCTTTCTGCCCTGGGATCAGACGAAGGCCTGATGGATACGGCCACGCTGATGTTTGTGGCAGAGGGACAGAGCCAGAGACTGGGGAGAAGAAACCCAAACACATGATGAGGTAAAAGCAAGTGAAATCACATAGGCTTCCTCAGGAATGAGGGGTGATAGTACCTGTAAACCTTAACTTACAGTGGAGAAGAAGTTGAACAGCACCCCGCAACGTCTGAACGTCTTTAGGACAAAAGCAAGGTTCAAGAGCCAGAGCTCAGAGCCGAGGCACTGACTGTGGCTCAGACCTCAACAGAAGTGAGGGAGCGAGGCTCGGGGCGCTAGGCAACACAACGGAAGGTGGGGGGTGTCATGGAATCTTAGGAGCCCACCACCCAATTGTCCGGTCCCTGCTGATCACCAAGCCATAGGGACCAGACCTGAGTAGCCACTCTCAGTAGGGATATACGCTTGTGTTCATTCTACAAAACGTTCCCTTTCCCAGAACTCGTCAGCTTAGTTCTCATGGCTTACTTTGAGTGTGTAAAAAATCATGAAGGAAAAGCGTTTCAATTTTATTTTCTTACTGGCCATCAAACAGTCACCCCACCATTTCATGAACATGAAGTAGATCTTTTTTTTCAAAGTCATAACTCACTTCTTGTATGAAAAGTGTATGCAAGAATACCAAAGAAAGGAAACACATTCTAAAAACTGGAATTTTGAAAATGAAGGCAATATTATAGGAACAAAATATTTATAATGTGAGAGAAATATTTGGCTATTGACCCACAATGTATTCCTTATTGCCTACAATTACCCTAAATGTGTTAGAACTAACCCGTACACTGTGGTCTAACTAGTGCTCTTTAACAAAGCAATAGCACACGAGAATGCTTTTCCTTTTGCTTTGAGATATTTGAGATTCACACATTTGTTCAAGTACAAAGATTCTGTCCTCACAGTAGAGCTACAGATCTTGTTATTCTCTTAATAACTTGAGGAGTACCATATGGAATTTTAAAATTGTTGATCCTCTAAATAAAATTTCAGTTGTAGGTTTTTAATAAATTGAGATGGAAATAAAATTCACCCACGACTCTACTTCCCCAGGAACAAAGAGCTATTAATAAAGTATAAAACATCAAGTTTGGGGCCCAGCAGGTGACGTGGTGGTTAAGGTCGCAAGATTCCCACATGGTCAACTACAGTTCAAGTCCCGGACCTGGTGGGTTCCTTTCTGACTTTCCCTCTCTTTTTTTCTTTCTCTCTCTCTGTCCGTCTCTGGTCAAATGAAAATAATTCAATAAATAAATTTTAAAGAATAAAATCAAATTGGTCTCTCTACCCTAAAAGAAGTCTTCCTACTTACATTCCTGGTAAGGCAATAAATGCTCCTGAATACTCTTCAATATACACTGGCCAAGATTGCACGGTTTAATAGCAATAACAACAATAAGAAAACGAAAAGCCCAATGTAAACAAAGACAATTTAAAAATTCAGGCTGAAATATACATGAAAGAATAATGTCATGCTTACTAAAATGACAGTTAAGAACTAAGAGGTATACGGTAGGGTCTAGTAGATGGGAAATCAGTTAAGGAGCTGGGCTCCCACATGTCCAGTTGCAGTTCAAATCCTGGAGAAGATAGCTTGAAAATCATGCCAGGCACATGTGTGTGTGTGCCAAAACCCTAAGAGGAGTATGGAGGAGAAGGGAGTGTGGTGTGACCATTCCTCCTGAGAAGTGATTTCTCATTTTCTCTCTCTCTCCAGGGAGTTCATGGTGTCTATTATAAAAAACCTCTTTCTAAAAACAAAACAAAACAAAACAAAAAAGGGGTATACAGTAAATATACTACTAAAGTCTGTCTTTTCAAGTATTATTACCACAGTGTAGCCACTACTTGGAAGATGATGGTGCTATATGGGAGCCTAAGTACTGTACAATTTTTTACATTATGAGGCACTTTTGCTCAGCATGACAAAAATATGATTAGAAAAAAATGTACGGGAACCAGCAGTTAGCGTAATGGCTATGTCGCTGGACTCCCACGTAGTCGACCGCGGTTCACGTCCCGACCCGGTGGGTTAAAACCCACGCCGGCGCGTGTGCGTGCATGCCCAAGATCCCAGGAGGAGAATGGAGGAGAAGGCATATGGCGTTACCGTCCCCTCTTGGGGGTGATTTCTCGCTTTCTGTCTCTCTGTCTCTCTCTGTCTGTCTGGCAAGCGCACGCGCCCTATAGTGAAAAACCTCTCCAAAAAAAAAAGAAAGAAAAAAGAAAAAGAAAAAAAGAAAATTGTACTGGTCCTCAAGTGTTGTAAGTATTAAATAAGTTAATATCTGTAAATCAAAGCAGGGCTCAACGCACTGGAAGCGTGTATAGGTTAGCTGCTGCCTTAGTCCATGAAGGCTGCTGTAACAAACACCATAGACTGGGTGGCTTATAAACAAAAGGTCCAAGATTAAGATGCTGCACATTCAGTGTCTGGTAGCGACCTGCTTCTGGGCTCATAGGTGGTGCCTTCTCACTGAGTCCTCACAGGGCAGGCAAAAGAGCTCTTTGATGCTTTAGGCAAGAGCACTAATCCCAATCATGAGGACCCTGCCCTCGTGACCTCATCACCTCCCAAAGACCCCACTCCCTAATATAGTCACTCTGGGGGTTAGGATGTAAACACAGGGATTCGGGTGATACACAAACATTCACACTGTGCCATCTGCCATTATTATTGCTGCTACTGAAAACCAGCTACCACGGTCCTTTTCTCACCCTGTAGCTACCGGTCTAGCACTTTTACATGGAGATTAGGAAGAAGCACAGCAGAGAGAACGAACAAAATATCTTTCATTTGGGTAAATACCCATTTATTCAGCTAATAATGATTCAACATCTGTCTTTTGAAGGACGTGTGAATACCACTTTTCGGGCAAAGTTAGTCAAACTTTCCTATTAAGACATAGTGAAGACTGCTTTATACTGAGGTTATAAATCGTAAAGCTCACAGAGCCATATCCTACCACACTTGGTATGTGGGAGTTGCTCAACAAATGTGTTTACATTGTCTGCGTTCCCAGGCAGGTGTATGATATTAAAGGTGATTGAAATAGGGTTCCTAGTGTGAGAACTTACCTTCACACTGGCCTCTTTTCCTCCCTCTCCCCCAATTCCCTTCATCGTGTGACGTCCCTGCACCGCACTTTTGTGTATATTGCTTGCATCGTATTTCATTATATTGCTTTTTTCCCTGCTTTTGTACAATTGCATCATCATACATTAACCATCGGTGGTTGAATTCCTGCATTTAACCCATAGTCTAATTGTTAAGACCTGATATCCTCCGATGTGACAGAATTTCATAAAATTTGTACATACACATTCCTGAAGTTCATTGATAACAAAAAAGATGCTTCCAAAGGTACATGATCCACAAGGCCTCAGCCTCATCATCCAGCTCTTTCCAAGACAGTCATGTTACCGTTAAAAACATAAATAATTGAATCTTTGTAGCCCTGAACCGCACCAGCTTGACTACAACAAAGAACACCCCAAGCCACATAAAAAAATGAAAAGATTGGGAACAGCAGTTGTAATGGCTGTGTCGCTGGACTCTCATGTACTCAACCATGGTTTGAGTCCTGGACCCGGCGGCTTAGACTCATGCTGGACACCTATGTGTGTCCCCACGATCCCGAGAAGACAATGGAGGAGAAGGGATTGCGGTGTGGCCGTCCCCCCATCCCCCGGTGGGTGATTCCCTGCTTTCTGTCTCTCTGTCTCTCTCTCTCTCTTTCTGGCAAGCACACGTACCCTATAGCAAAAATCTCTCTCAAAAAAAAAAAAGATATTAATGCACCTAAGGACAAAGTAATAGAACTTCAAAATGAAGATAAAATAATTAACCTGTAGCAAAATCCTCTCAAAAAAAAAAAAAAAAAAACAAAAAGAGAGAGAAAAAACAAAAAAAATTAACCTGTAACTGGGATCTATATCAGTTACATAGATTTCTATCAGTTATATATCTCAAGAAGAGGAGGGGTAGAAAAAAAATTTTTTAAGTATTAGTGGTAAAATTTTCCAAATTTTCTGAAATCTATAAAGACCAGATTTAAGAAGCTCAGTAAACTCTAAGCAAAGGAAACAGAAAAACTGCCTCTAAGCCACACCATAATCAAATTGTTGATAATCAATGATAAAGAGACAATCTTGGGTCCAGCCGGTGGTATGGTGGTTTAGACACTGGACTCCCACATGACAGCAGCTTGATTCCGAGACCTGGTGGCTTACTTTCTTGCTTTCCCTCCCTCCTCCTCTCTGGTCAGACTGAAAAATAATAATAAATAAAATTTTTTAAAAATCTCTGGCAACCAAGGTCTAGAAACTACATTTCAGACAATGATCCTAAGAGCTTTTCATGTGAGCAAAAAGGCCATCATTGAACAAATAGCCTGGAATCAAGTACTCAACCCTAGTGACGAGAAAATCTCTGCTCGTGCAGCTAGGGCAGAGCTGGTCTCTTGTCCGTGGTGGCCTTCCTATGGCAGCTTTTCCATATAAGGATGCCCCACCCGATATTATTGGACACGAGGAGCAACTTTCTTCCCCAGTTTGGGCCTTCAGCTCTTCCAGTCACTGTTAGGTTTTCCCCTTTGCTTTAATTGGTGGAGGATTTGATCCTCCGTTCAGATCATTTCATCAGGAAGGTTTCTGTTATTTTCCTCTTCTACTGGAGATAGGGAGTGAAGAGATCGGTTGTGTATTTCTACATCAGTTGTAGGTTTCTCCTATGCCTCCCAAGTGAGCAGAAAGACATCGGGTATGGCAGAATCCAGGTCGAAGGGAAGGATCTCAGATGAACATGAGATCAGGAGGGCAGCCCTCTCAGCAACCTATTAAGTGGAGGACGTTGCCATGAGGAAGAAGAGGAAGATGCAAAGAAATATGAAAAGAAAGAAAAAAAGATGAACTTAGAATGCAAGTAATTGAGGAGCCGAAGTTCAGAAGTGAAGCCCGGGTCACAGAATAGTTCCAGGTTTTGGAACCTAATCAATAAACTCCTGTAGAATGTTTTCTGGCTTGATTTCAAAAGTGTGTTGGGTTGGTGACTCCTTTTTGTCTTCTCTTTATTCCCCTTTTGAACTGGCATCGCTAAAGTTGTTATCCCAGGTGTGTCCGTCATCGCACACTGAGAGCAGATGAGGAGTCTTCTTAGTTTCACTGACCCTTAGGGAGAGGAGAGCTCACCAAGGACACCCTCCCATGCCTCATTGGTACCGCCTGAACATGGTGTAGTTGTTATTCCTGAGCTCATGAGATTTATATGATTTTTTAAATGTCCGTGCTGTCATGCACGAGAATTTAGAATCTAGGAAGTACCTGTATAAATTTGCACTTGAGATGTCCATAAATGTCGTGATCCAGAGGTTGGAATTTGATTAGGAGAATTTTCAAAATGATCTCCAAATATGCCCCTCCCAAATCCCTGGGACTCATGCATACAAGACGTCACTTCTATGATGCTATAAGGCTCAGTTGACTCTTTTTTTTTAATAATTATTTATTTTATTTATTTATTTATTTATTTATTTTTCGTTTGACCAGAGAGAGACAGAGGATGAGAGTGAGAGAGAGAGGAAGTGAGAAAGCAAGCCACCAGATTCAGGACTTGAACCCTGGTTGGCCATGTGGGAGTGTCCAGCGCCCCAACCACCACGCCACCTGCTGGTTCCAGGCTTTAAGGGGAGTTTTTTTGGATTGGCCTAATGGAACATAATAGCTTCTGAAATGCAAGGACCTTCTGTCCCTGATAGAAAAGACAACGTCAGAGATCTGGAGTGTGAGAAGGACTCATTGACCTGTTACTTCTTTGACAAGAGAGAAGGCCTGTGAGAAAGAAGGTGGTGGCCTCTAGAAGCAGACTGTCCCTTGTCTGACAACCCATTCCCAAAAGATTTATGTTAGACCAGGCTGCCTGTGGCTGCAGGCCCTAACAGACCTGTAGCTCCTCCTCCCACCCCACTCCCCTTTGTACCTCAGGTTTGTGTCCCCGGACTTTAAGACAAACTTTCACCCCTCCCCAGCCCTTCAGGGAGAACAGGAGACCAGTTCTTGTGGCATTTCCAGATGCCAGGCTGCCTGTGGCTGAAGGTCCTAACAGCCAACCCATGGCTCATCCCTCCCCTTCCCCCCACTCGCCTTTGGACCTCAGGTTTGTGTCCCGGGACTTTAAGACAAACTTGTGCCCCTCCCCACCCCATCCGGAGACCTGTTCAAGCGGCATTGCCAGACACCATGCTGCCTGTGGCTGCAGGCCCTAACGGCCATGACCCGTGGCTCATCCCACCCCACCACTCTCATCTGGCCTCTCAGAACTTCTGTGTTTTGAATAGCATGCCGCGCGTGTTGTGCGATCTTGTATTTGTTCCTGAGGTGCAGCTCAGTGGCTCAGTAGGAGGTTCACCACTCTTCAGAAACAGGGACGACTTTTGGTCACCCAGGACCTGTAACAACAGTGCAGGGAACTGCTGAGCAACAGAGAGGCAGACAAGAAGAGAGATTGCAATTTTCCACTCTGCACACCTTTGAACACTCAAGGGTACCTTGAAGACTTTAGGAAGGAACGTATAGACCCCCAGATGACATCAACAGTGCCAGGGAGCCCATTCCCGCCCACTCCTTCAGGTGTGCAGCGACTTGGGCTATCCAAGACGTGAGGGTGCGGGCCAGCTCTGGATCGACTCGGGTAGAGTTGATGTTGATAATTTCTAGGCGAAGAGTCTCTGTAAACTTGTCAAATTCCCGGGTCCAGTTACCTGTGAGGTGGCGAGAAAGCTCTCGAGAGAGGATAGCGGCAAGAGTCATGTTGTGATAAGGGATACCAGTTACACATAATGCTGGAGTGTGCCACTCACAACCTAGTTGAGCAAGGTGCCAGAGAATATCTACTTGCTCTTGTACAAGGTCAACTCTTTGGTTCAGGATCATTATGCCACCACGCAGATGACTATTAATAGATGACTGAGTTGACAATACTGCTGCAGTGGTGGCTGATAGGTTATTAAGGGCTGCGGCAGTGGTCACTGACGTCGACATGGCAACAGCAGCGGTTATCACCGCGGCCGCAGCAGCGGCAATGGCAGTGACGATGGCTGCTGTAATCCCAAAATCTCTCTTCTGGCGTCATGGCAAATCTTTGAAAACTTTCTAACACAGCTATGGTAAATGCCGCCTTAATACCATAGGTTCGGACTGCTTCAGCCAAATTTTTTACTGTTTTGAAATCGAGGGGCTCGTGATAACGGTTCCCTGCATTATCTACAAAGACTGGAAAAGTCCCCAGTTCTCCACTTGCACTGGCTTGTAGCCAGGTCTGGGTGTGGAAGGATGTACCGCCCTCCGCTATCGGTGCCAAAGGATTATAGGGAGGGGGATTTGTGTACTTTTCTTTCTCTCTCTCACGGACTCTCTTCAAGAATGATTTAATTTTACCCTCTTCTTCTTCTCCTCCTCAATCCTCTTTTACTACACAGGTAGGTAGGACAGACCTTGGGGACACAGGGCAGGCCCCACCCTACTTGAGTCTCGTGGATGAGACCCCTTTAAATCTTCACCCTAGTCTCTACTCCTTATTCATAGGTGTCTGTGTCTACAGGTTTCCTCTCCCAGCCTGTGCTGACTCACCCATTCTACCTCTCTCATCTCCTGAAGCACCTGCCAGACTCACCTGCACTCTTGCAGGGATACCAGTGTTCATGGCAAGACCATATGCTAATAGTAGCTGAAGCCAGGGAGGGGCAGCACAAGGATCCCACTCCAGGAACCCACATGGCTGTCCTGGGTGTCCCCAGACTACCAGGCCAAGCCTTCCAGGCCGACATCCCATCTGCCCAGGAGCCCAGCCCCACCGCAGAGGTCCCAGAGAACCCACTGAGACCACAGACGCTGTTGCCGTCGCCTACCTTCCTCCTCCTCCACGGCCGGCCATTGGGTTCGGCTGTGCTCCGCTCCGTGCGTGCCCCAGGCGACCATGTCTTCCTGGGGACTCGCACCGAGGGGGCTACACACCTCGGGCTCCCAGGGCCTCGCCTGGGAACACGGGGAGCCACGCTCTCGGGCAGCGCAGGTGGAGGAATGGTGCCGCTTCTCCTTGGCGGACTTCCCCCTTTTTTTTTTTTTTTTAAATCGTGCACTCGCCGAGAGAGACAGAGAGAGAGAGTGAGATGGACTCGATGCCGCAATCCTCCAGCCTCCATAGGTTTTTGCCATAGGGCAGGCGCCACCACGCCCCTCCTTGTTCCACTGTCGGAGCGAATTTTTTATAATTTAAGTCCTTTAGTTTTTAAGAGCGCTTTAAGCGCCTGAAAGAGGGGGTGAGAGGAAGAGTTGCCCATTTTGGTTAGGACCAGCCTGCAGCCAAAAGGCGAAAAGAGGAAGAAAAGAAAGAGAAAAAACACCAAAGAAGAAGGAGAAAGAATACCTGCCTCTATCCCGGGGTCTTTTAACTTTACCTGCCTCTATCCCGAGGTCTCTTAACTTTACCTGCCTCTATCCCGAGGTCTCTTAACTTTACCTGCCTCTATCCCGAGGTCTCTTAACTTTACCTGCCTCTATCCCGAGGTCTCTTAACTTTACCTGCCTCTATCCTGAGGTCTCTTAACTTTACCTGCCTCTATCCCTAGGTCTTTTAACTTTACCTATGTTCCAGTCTCTTACCTTGTGAGACTTACCAGCCGGCTGCCCTGGAGTGCTAGAGTTCTGGCCGCTCTCGATGCAAGGCGATCCCCGTACAGGCCACCACTTGTCGCGCAACTGACGACTCCGGAGACGGTCTTCTCTACAGCACTTTATTTCCCCAGGCTATGTTACAGAAGTTCTTCCCTCCTTTCCCTTTCCCCGGGGCCTTATAAAGGGCCCCTAGCCAATCAGATCATTGTCCACGTGTGCGGAAATCAGTTCTCGGGTAGGAATTAGCTGCATGTGATGTTCCCGTGCTCTCCACGCTCCTCGCGCACCACTTCCTCGAAGTTGTTTACAACTTCAAGCTCTTAGTGAGCTTCCGCTAGGTGCCATCTTTAAGATGAGCGCTGTAGGCGATGGGCGGGGGTGCTCCACAAATTTCTTTCTTTCTTTTAATTTGACCAGAGAGAGACAGTGAGAGTGAGAGAGAGAGAAAGAGAAAGTGAGGAAGCAATCCACCAGGTCTGAGGCTCAACCGTGGTCAGCCATGTGGGAGCCCAGGGCCCTCAACCAACAAGCCACCTGCGGGCCACCCCACTCCTCAAAACTTTTTGAAACAAAACAAAACAGAACATCATGCCAGGTCCTGGGAATGCCCTCTTTACTACTGGAAACTGAACAATCAGATTAGATGCTAGAAATCTGATTAGATTAGAAATCAAATCAGGCTAGAAAAAGAAAACCTAGCAATGTCCCCGCTTTTTGTTTTCCAATCGTGGCAATTCATGTCTTCTCTGTTTCCTTCATCAGTCGAAATAAAGTTTTTATTGTGAAAAATCATAGGAAATACACTTTTTAAAGAACTATTTTATTCATCTTTATTTATTTATTTAAATGTGACCCGTGAGGTACAGAGAGAGGGGGAGAGAGAGAGGGACAGAAAGTGAGAAATCAAACCACCAGGGCAGGGACTCGAACCACTGTCGACCACGTGTGTGTCCGGCGCCCTCGATGATTATGTCACCTGCCCACCCCTGGACATATACCCTCTTAATCTTCTGTGTGAATTCCTAGGAGGGAAATAGGTGATAGAGTAGTTATACATTTAACCTTTTGTGAAATTGCCAAACAGCTTTCAGATAGACTGTACCGTTTTTCACTCTCCCAGCAGTGTTTGAGAGCTGTTATTTCTCCCATACCAGTCATTATGTTCAGCCTTTTTAAATGTTAGCTACTCTTTAAAAAAATTCATTTAATTCATCCCTTTTTTTTTTTTTGAGAATTTGCTATAGGCACATATGCTCACCAGAGAGAGAGAGAGAAGAGAGAGAGAGCAAGAAAGCAAGCCACCAGGACTGTGAACCGTGGTCTACCTTGTGGGAGTTCAGCGCTTCAACTCCCATGCCACCTGCCATCCCCTCTTTTTTTTTTTTTTTTTTTTTTAAATTTGTTATAGAGTGCATGTGCTCAGTGGGGTGTGGAGGGGAGAGAAAGAAAGCAAGAAAGCACAGGGGTTGGGAGAGAGGGGTAACCACCCTGCGGTCCCTTCTCTCTGGATTTTGGACACACAAGTTGAGTCCAGGTGCAGATGGTGCAGTGGGCACTGTGGGCTCCAGCCACCTATCACTCCACGTGGCTGGCTAAAGGTTAGCTATTCTGGGTCCAGCAGGTGGTGTAGTGGTTAAGGTGCTGGACTCCCACGTGGTAGACCTAATGAGGTCCGACTCCAGACTGGTGGCTTGAAACCCCTGCCCGGTGGGTGTGCGTGAGTGACCAAAACCCCGGAGGAGAGTGGAAGAGAAGGGATTGCTGCATGGCCATGCCCTCTTGGGGACGGGGGAGTGGTGGTGATTTCTCCACTTCTGTCTCTGTCTCTCTGGTGAACACACGTGCCCTGTAGTAAAAATCTCTTTAAAAACGTTAGCTACTCTAGTAGTTATACATTGGTATCCTGTTTGGTTCTCTTTGCGTTTCCCTATTCAGGACACGTTTTACTGTGTTCATTTGTATGTGATATTTTTGCTTAGGTGATTTCAAGTGATCTTCTTGGGTTATTCATTATTATTCATATTGAATTAGAGAACGCTTCATATATTCTGGATTCAGGTTCTATATGGGAGATATGTTTTACAGCTATTTTCTCTCTGTGGTTTGTATTTTTTTTTTCAAAGAAGTATTTAGTTTTATTGATTTATTTATATTTTACTTTGACCAGAGAGGGACAGAGTGTGTGTGTGTGTGTGTGTGAGAGAGAGAGAGAGAGAGAGACAGAGAGAGAGAGAGGGAAAAAGCAAGCTGCCAGGTCCAAGACTGGAACCGCGGACAGCCATGTGGCAGTCCAGCGCCTTTACCCACCACACCACCTGCTGGCCCCAATTTTTACTTTGATTCTTTAACTGCATTTTTGGAAGAGTAGCTTCGCACACATACACACCAAGCGCGTTTATTCAATATGCTAAGCCCGGGACTCAAACATCACAATTGGACATGTGCGACCCAAATCACTTAATAACCAGGCCGTGGAGTAACCCAATCAATCTTATTTTTGAAATGAAAAGAAAAGAACTACCCAAATGTCACCAGGTTTAGGACTTAAACAACTGTTAAGTTGTCAAAACAAACAAACAAAAAAAGAAAACCACAAAAATCCTTGCACAGATTATTGGAATGAAATCCCTCTTTCCCCTGTTGTGCCTCTGGCTCAGGAGCAGCCCCGTTACTCTAAAAGCAGACTCCTCTCGGCATGCCCCCACTTCTCCCTGCGAGCTCACACCTCCCGGGCACTAGGCCTGTGGCACCCCTCAGCTACCTCCTGCCCAGACCTTGTCTCTAGATCCTCTCTCCACAGTGAGATGTGGTCCTGTGGTCCGCCCAAGGCCCAGCAGAATGACTTTCCTTCCCTAACCCAAGAGCTAAGTTAGCTCATGGTAGGTCAGTCAATTCTAATGTGAGTTGTCTGATCAGACTTAACTCTGATGAAAAGGCTCTTTGCAAGTGCATAACAGACACCTAGGGAAAACCCCTGCCATGTCTTGTTTCTGACCCTAAATCTTCAGTTGTCAGTCTCCAGCCCTTGCCTTGTGGATCATGTAAATAAATCCTACTTCAGCATGCCAGTCAGGGACCTGAGGGGTCTCTGGGTTTCCAGGGATCGCACAGATCAGTAGAGGAAAGCAGTGATGGCCCTAGGTACCAGCAGGGAAACCAGCAGTGACCCAGCTGAAGGAAGACAGTGAATTTCAAAGTGAGATTTGCAGCATGGTCCTGGGGTGGAGAATTCAAGGTCCTCATGGCAAGGCCCCTCCAAGCAGCAGAGACTGCACTGTTTCTCCCAGAAAGATACAGAAAGACAGAACGTGAGAAATCACCCCCTTGGGAGGATGGCCACTCGGCCATTCTCCTCTCAGGATCTTCCGCATGCACACACACACACGCGCCATCTCCTCCATTCTCCTCTCAGGATCTTCTGCATGCACACACACGCACGCACCCGCAGCCGGCATGACATTAAGCCACCGGGTACAGGGCTCGAACCGTGGTTGACTACATGGGATTCCGGCGACACAGCCATTATACCAACTGCTGGTCCCAAGACTGCTGAACTTTTGTGTTTGCAGGTCAGAAAGGCCCAAATTTAGCTAAAGGAAATGTACCACATTGACTGGGAATCTCACCTGGGTGGGCCTCCCATCACAGGGGTCTCCCACGTGGGAGGTGAGAATTCTGCCACTGGGCCACCAATGCCCCCCCTAACCTGGGGGCTAAAGAGAAACAATCGCAGAGAGGAGCCCAAAGACAAACAGTGTTTCTGCAGCGGTACCTTTAGCTACAGGTATATGGTTTCCCAACCAAAGGAGAAATATCTCATTTCTATGATCGGATTTTAACCCTGAAAAAGTCTCTTTCCGACTGCGTGGCCGCCCCATATACATACACATATACATAGACGTTTTGAACTTTCTACAAGAAATCTGTTTTGTCACCCTCCAATCTTAGTGCTTCTGAGAAGGTGACCTGACCTGTGGGTTAGGTAAGTAAATTCTAACCCAGGGAATGATCAGAATCAGAATTACAGTCAATACAAAGGGAAAATAAAGGGCAGAATTGAGACAGAAATAATTAAGACACAAATTTGGGGCTATGGAGCTAGGGCGTTTAACTGTTTGTCCAAAAGAGGAAAGGTCAATCTTGCACTAATTTGAATGATAGTACGTGTCTCACCTACAAAACGTTTGAACAGATTTATGAAAGCAACGGATAAGGAAGCTAGCAGTCACTGTTGAATTGTTCCCGTGTGATGACGCTTTAATTTTTATTTATGTCAGGAGTAGACTTTTTTTTTTTTTGAGAGGTTTTGTTCTTTTTGCTGTAGGGTGTGTGCGCTCGCCAGAATGACAGAGAGACAGAATGCGAGAGATCGCCCCCCATGGAGGATGGCCATGCCAAAACCCCTTCTCCTCTATCTCCTCTCAGGATCTTGGGCACAAATGCATTCACACCCGGCCTGAGTTTAAGCCACCGGGTCCGGGACTCAAATCATGGTCAGCTACATCAGAGTTCAGCGTCATAGCCATTATGCTAACAGCTGATCCCAGTTTGTTATTTGTTTTTTTGTTTGTTTGTTTGTTTTTGTTTTAAGAGTGAGTTTTTGATATAGGGTAGATGCACTCCCCAAAGACACAGAGAGAGAGGCAGAAGACAGAAAGGGAGAAATCACTCCAGGCGTGTGGGGGGTATGGACACGCTGCAATCTCTTCTCCATTCTTCTCTCAGGATCGTGGGGGCACACACACACACACACACACACACACACACACCTGGCATGAGTTTGAAGCTCGGGATCTTGGGGGCACCTGCACATGCACCCAGCTTGAGTTTCAAGCCCCCGGGTCTGGGACTCGAAGCATGGTCAACTCTGTTGGAGACCAGCGGCATGACCATTATGCTGTCTGCTGGTCCTAGCAGTAGATTGGTGATCTCTGAAATACTAATGCATTGATCTTGATTAGTTCAAATCGTGGAGAGATGTCTTCCCCTAATCCTCGCTGAGCTCTCAGGGACCTCTTTATCGCCTACTCGGGCCAGGCTGTAGAGGTGATTCAGGCACTACGTGGTCAGGAAGAGAGCTGAAGGGCTCTCCCGATGGGACACTGAACAGGAGGAAGGCTTGGCGGTGTGTTCCCCACCTCCCTCCAAGGAGCCCAGTGACTACTGTGAAGTCAGCATGACCCAGACAGAGAATAATCAGTCCGCTGAGACTGACCCAGGACTGACACACGGAGTCAGAATTAGCAGAGAGGGCTTTACTACAGTGACTCTGACTGTATTCCATAGGACTACAGAGTTAAGCACAGAAAAGGCACGTAAGAATGTCACATACCCAGTTTTCTAGAAGAAAACGACAATGTGTGTGATAATAAACTCACTGGGAAAGTTAACAGCAGATTAGGCATCCCAGGAATAGGCTGGGGAACATAATAGCATGGACATGAGAAAATATCTAAAATGAAACTCCACAGTAGAAACGAACATGTAACGAGCGGCCCATCAGTCATGACAGGGTGAGTTTAGGAGCCTGATAGAGGAGTTTTTTGAATCATCGAGAAGACCAGCCAGAAAATAAAGCATTTTAGAGGGACATGACTGAACATTTTCTTCAATGAAAAGTATTCACGGGTGGGGTGGTGCGGGGGCTGGGGGCGGTGGGCAGCAGGTGTCGGGGTGGGTAAGGCGCTGGACGCCCACACGGGTGACCGCAGTCGAGTCTGAGTCCTGGCTGCTTGCTTTCTCAGTTTCTCTCTCTCTGCCTTTCTCTCTCTCTCTCTCTCTGGCACTATGTCTCTCTGGTGAGGAAACGCGGCCTATAGCATGACTTTAAGCCACTGGTCTGCGACTGGAACCATGGTCAACTACATGAGAGTCCAGCAACCTAGCCATTACACAATTGCTGGTCCCCAAAATATCTCAAAAAGAAAAAACAAGACAGAAAACAGAAAAAAAAAAAAAACAGGAAAGAAAAGGAAAGTAAAGAAAGGAGGAGTGTGGGTAACCCCTAAAACTCCCACATGAGTACCCATGGAAGCTCCAGTCTGCAATGGCTGACCGGTGGTGGGCACCCTACTCCCAGCTTCTTGGAGTCAGAGGAAGAAGGATGGGGTACACTGGGAGAGTGCTCAGCCACTGGTGTCTGGGGGAGTTTTTCACACGTGGGGGAGTCCATGGGCCTGTGTGCTGCAGGGGTGTGGGCGGGTGGGGGGACTGAGGGGTGACAGGGAAGACTGACCTAGAGAGAAACACCTCCTTAGTTAGGGATCCTCCCTGCCAGCTACATACCTCCCACTGTGCACTCAGGGTCATCGCCCTCCTGGCCACCTTCCTGTCACCACTCTTCCAACAGTCTCCATCCAGAAGAATTCCACTGACTTCACCCCAGACAACCCCCTGCCCAGGCCTAGTGCACCCCTCTCAGCAGGGGTCCCCACCAGCAGCCTCTGCACCCCTCACCCACACCTTTCATCTGCTGCCTCTGCAGGGAGACCCCCTTCACCTCCCGGGCTCCCGCGCCCCCCTGGCTAATGGTGGACACATCATTCACCAGAGCAAGGCTTGGCAGGAGCCCACAGAAGAGGGACAACAGGGGCGGAGCCGGGCGCAGGGACTCCTCTGAGAGCAGTGGGAGAAGGTGGGAGTTGACTGGAACAGGACCGTCCCCTGATGTTCTGCTGCTGTCCTTCACCCCAGCCTTCCTCTGAGGACAGCCCGGTGGCAGCTTCCCATTGGCCTTAGCGAGGAACTGAAAAGCGCTCTTAGTCAGGGAAAAGAAAATACATCCCAGGAAAGAGGATCCTTCACAAGGGGCGCTGCGCTCACCCTCCTGAGCAGGGCCTGCCTGTGCCAGAGTCTCACGGCCCACCCCACCGTGGGTGGACGTGGGGTGCTAGTCATGGGTCTCTTCTTCCTGTCCTTGGACAACAAAACCACCCCGTTTTCTTCTGCTGGAAAATGTGAGCCTGAAACTTCCTGTATGGCAGAGAGGTGGGAGGCTGACCAGGGTGGCAGTGCACCTGGCCTTGAGGTGTCTCTGGAGAAGCCCACATGGCTTTGTGGCCCCCTCCCTCCTGGTGCTCCCTCACCTCCTCTTCTTGTTCCAACACCACCTGCTCCTCTCTCCTCTCCTCTCCTCTAGTCTTCAGTTCTGGACCTCAGCTTTCTCCACCTAAGGCAGAGGGGCTGGCAGGGAGGGAGCTGGTGGGAGCAGGTTCAACCCTGGGAAATCCTGAGCCTGGCAGTAAAGGGCCAGATCTCTGGGCTGACTGAGCTGTGGAGCCCGCTCACCCTGTGTGCGTCCGGGTGTGCCCTGTGCCCTGGTGACGGTGGGACTGCACATGGACTGGTGCTGGGGGGGAGGGGTTGTGACCAAGAGCACGGAGGTGAGGGACGAGAAGTGCCCAGCCCTGGTATTTTCTCCCACTTGCGTTCCCAGGGAAGAGGCTGCCTTGGGGCTTCCCAGCCCTGGCTTCATTTTTACCTGCAAACGCGCGGGAGAGTCCACAAGTGCGGGGCTTCCTTGGGGAACCGAAAACCCCTCGTGAGCTGCGGGATCCCAAAGATGGAGAGTGGGGCCCTGGGTCTTCGCTATAGGGGTAGGCGCCCACCCCGCAGTGGGAGCCTCAGGCTGTTTGCCTCAGTTCGCCCCCTGGGGCCTTTTTACTGGGATTTTGAAAGGAACCTACAGGTCCTCCTATGCTGGAAGGTATGAGAGCTGGGGAAGGCAGGTGGAAGGTTTTCCTGGATGGGTCTTCACAGCCAGGCACCCAGCGGTTTCCGTAGTGTAGTGGTTATCACGTTCGCCTCACACGCGAAAGGTCCCCGGTTTGAAACCGGGCGGAAACAATGCATTTTCTCCCAAGGGACTGTCTTTTCAATGGGGTCAGGTCCCTCACTGTGAAGCACTCCGGGTTCCCTCCCTCCTAAGTCCCATAGCAGGTGCCCTCACCCTTGGCACCCACCTCCCTGCAGGGGACAGCAGTACTCCACCCTGCCCACCCTGCCCTCCCCCTCTTACGTTTTAGCGCATGAAACCTGGCTCCCGCCTCCTGACCGCGCGGCGCCCCCTCCGCCCTCAGCACAGGCCCGCACTGACAGCCCACCAGGACTCCGTGGGCTCAGGCTGTGCTTCCCAAGGGCCCTGCTTGGCCCCCTGCAGCCCCGAGCGCCTCCACGCAGCAGCTTCCTCTGCCCAGACCGGCTTGGCTCCCCAAGTGAGAGAAGCGCCCCTTCACAAAGTCAGGGGGACCCCCAGACCCGACGCAGGGGACAGCCCTGTGGTTTCCTTCTCTTCCCTTTGAATTCCCTAGGAAAACTGGGGAAAGAAAGCGCTCTGCTGTGTGAACGTCCTCAAAAGACCAGGAAGTGAATGTTTCAGCCTTGGCTATGTCTTTACCCTGCTCACCTTCCTTACTTAACAAACCAAAGCCGACCAACTCTGAAACAATTCAGCGCTGGCTGCAAGCATCGTTAATCTTCTTGAATCTTGTATCTGTTGCAACGCGTTGTCCGTCAGACACACGGTTTATTCTCATTAGCTCAAAACCGATCTTTACAGTTTTACAACCACAGCAAACAGCTACACGGGACTGACTCCATAGACCAGAACTGTTTCTTCATCACCTCTGTCTTCATCCTGTCCTTTCTTTCTTCCACTGATTGTATTCCCGATTGAGCGTGAGTCTTGCTCTCCCCGGGATCAGAATTTTCTTACCTACCCCATGGGTTAGGGCACGTTCTCTGAACCGGCAAGGCAACGCAGTGAGATCAACAACTGGAGACTTCGAATCAACTTCTCATGGCTGTCTAAGGGGTAGAGCATGCAGGTGTAAAGGGTCTTTTGCAGAGTGAAGGCCGGGATCAGACAGATCCTTTCTTTCCATAGTCACCCTCTGGTTTCGGTGTGTTTCTTAGCTTTCAACCACTGCTGTTGAAACTGGTTTGGATGGCTTTCTGGATCCTCTTGTAAATACCTCTGCAGTGTCACCAGCCCCAAGGGGGCATTGGTGGTTCAATGGTAGAATTCTCCCTCCCACCCCTGAGACCCGGGTTTGATTCCCAGCCAATGCACTCACTTTCAGTTGTCTTTGCCCATGGCATTTATACTTCTAACCTGCAGAGCTCCATGTAATGTGGCCTGTGTTTTAGGGAACTTCAACACATTCAGACAAACACTTCATCTCCCATCTGTCCATTCTGAGATCACCCAAAGCACAAAACTACGCAGATGGAGGAGAGGGCTGTAGGGAGGGCCTATTCGTGTTGGAGCATAGGTAGAGTCATCCACAGAGAGCAAGTGCAGATAAATTCAGAACATTCAGAGATGCGCTCAGCTAGAGCACTGGCTACTAGGGTGTACAGGGGAAGGAGCTGCATAGTGCAAAGACCAGAGGTGCCCATCCTGGGAAGGCAGAATTGCTGGACCGAGGGCGAGGCCTGCGCAAAGTACGTGTTGTCTGGAGACTAATGGTGAAGGGAAAGAATGAAGCAAGTGTGGAAATGAAAGGTCCTGGGGAACAGAATGGAATCCCGGAATCAGAAGTCGCATCATGCCAACCCCTGAGAGCTAGAAACAATAAGTATGCTGATCCCCCAGAACAAGACAATGTCCTCTAATTAAAAATAAAACTACTGTTGGCCAGTGCTTTATATCCAGTCAGGTTATTAATGTAGCAAGGTGGCAGAAAAAAAGAGTACACGTGCAAAAATTAGTGAGTCACGTTCCGTCATGGGGAATCTAGAAAGGATGAATTCCACCCAATCTGTGATGACCAGCACTCATGATGGAATCGCCGGTGAGAATTCATATATTTACGTGGAGATCTGAAACAAAAACGGGTGAGAACGAGGTAGGAAAATAGCATGTCACAAGTTTCTGTGTGACTGGGTTGGAATAACACTGGAGACGGCAGGTGGAATGGGGAAGGAAAGTGAGTAAAGTTCTCGATCTTCACAGTGGTAAACGTACGAATCTGAAACATATTTCTGAAATCTTATCAACCAAATGTTGGACGTTTGTCACCTAAAAATGGGACCAAATACTCCAACATGTTTTTAGTGTAATGTTGATATGCTCTATATCATTCTACCTAATAGCAAACACAAGGTGATCGTCCGCCCAGCACACATAGATGCATGCACACTCACAGACACAAACACAAACACACATATGCGTGAAGAAAATTAATACTGTAGTATAGTAAACATACTTTACCATGTATAATACATGCAGCAAAAATATATGGAAGAATTTTAAGTAGAAATGAAAACAAGAGTATTTAGGTTCATATCATTACCTACACAAAAAAATCACAGTAATGGAACCAGCAGTTAGCATAATGGCTATGTCACTGGACTCCCATGTAGTTGACCGCGGTTCGAGTCCCAGACCCGGTGACTTAAAACTCATACCAGGCGTGTGTGCATGCGTGCCCAAGGTCCCGAGAGGACAATGCAGGAGAAGGGATTGTGGCATGGCCATCCTCCCTGGGGGGTGATTTCTTTCTTTCTGTCTCCCTCTTTCTGTCTATCTGGTGAGCACACACGCCCTATAGCCAAAAAAAAAAAAAAAAAAGAAACAAAAAATATCACAGTAATAAAGATTATACTATCAAACTAAAAAAATTCACATCAGTCCAGGGTGGTAGTCAAAATGGTTTTTAATAATGTATATGAGAATTAAATACAGACTGATATGAAAATTCAGGGAAGGAATGGTCTTACTTATAGCAGAATGGCAGCAATACAGGTTTGTAGGAAGAACTAAATTAAGCCATTTCCAATGTGCAAACATGAATATAATAACTGTCACAGCAGGGATGGTTAATGGACGGTACAGTGTTTACAGAAAGACCCTGAGAGAACAGGCTGCTTCTACATCCTCAAAGCATGAACCCCCAATGTGCTCAGTAACTGTGGTGTGAGAGTTTGTCTGCACAGTGCATAGATCTAAGTGACCCTTTACTGAGTGACCCGTCCTAGTACCTAACAGTGATGGGGAACTGATCCATCTCTCCCTGCCGATGGGATGTGGTAACGAATGGAAAGCGTTAGGATATAGTGTTCTTGGCTAAATGTTTAGGCCAAATTGAAGTGAGAGACAATTACCAGACAACTCAGAGCGAAGACCACAGAGTGAGACAGCTGAGCTGTCCTGTACGAACAGGTCAGTGTCACCGCCGTTAAGCGCGGCAAAAAGTTGAGGAGATATTTTTGGTTCAAAAGGACTGAAGAAGTAAGAATGGGAGCGTAATTCCTTCAGTCCTTGTGAACCCAAAATGCCTCTTCTCCTTTTTGCAGTCCTATTGGGGGTGACATTGCCTGTTTGAAGAAGACAGCTCAGTTGCCCATTCTGATGACCTGCATTCTGCAGTTGTGTGGTAATTGCTTCCTGATTCTATTCAGTCCGAACATTGCCAGCAAGAACACGGTGATGTTCATCTTACCCTAGACTCCCAGCAATCCCACGGAGGCCAGGAACGCCTGCTCAGAAGTGTAGTCTTGTTCCAGTTGCTCCTGACCTCGCTGCTCTACAGGACTGGCATTGAGAGAAATGGGGTTCGGGTCTGGCAGTACTGTTTGTGTATCTGGATCTCGTTCTCCTTAGGAATTTAGCACAATTGGAGATTACAGGGCTGTGGGCTGGGATTTCTCTAATCCAAGCAGGCTATTGGGGAACAACTCATAAAGTATGTGTTCTCTTGGTGAAATGCTGTTCTCAGTAAAGAATCTCTGCGGTGTTCTGTTGCACTTTAAGTTTCTCTGCTGTCGTAGATGTTTATCCAGTAAGTTGGAAAATTTCCCCTTTGTAACACAGTTGTTTCAAATCGTGAATATCTTCCTTATTTCCACCTGTACCTGGTATCTGAAAGAGAGAGGGAGAAATGAAATGTGAGTCCTTGTCAGGTTTTGTGAATTGCTCAGCCTGGGGGTGTGGGTGGGGGTGGGAGAAGATAGCCAAAGGGTAATGGAGGCCAGGGCCAAGTCCAGCTCCTGCAGAGGGGATGATTTCAAGGGTTGAGCCTCAGGCAGGCTGAATGGGAACGTCATATCCACAATTTAGTAGAAAACTCCCCGTGAACCGACAATTCAGCCTGAGATGTAGGATACATGGGCCCTCCTCTCCCCCAAACAGGAGTTGGTGAAATCAGCCACTTTTCTCCAGATCCCCTTGGCTGCAGAAAAGTGATGGCCTTTCATACCTCACAGAGAGGGATGTGCTTAGCAGCGAACTTGCACTTTCAGAAACAGACCAGTGCAGGAAGGAAAGGACCCAGGCAGAGAAACACAGCTTCTATTACAGCTCTATGTCCCAGACCTTAAAGGAGGCATGGCAGGTTCCGGGACGAGAGCAAGCAGGCGCCATGGGCAACCTCAAGTCCTCTTCGGACTCTGACTGATGAAGATATGGTGGAGTCACAGAAGGAAACGGTAACTTGTGCACATGGCCTGTTACTGATCATCCCGGAAATAGAATAGAAGCCACAGGCCCTCTTCATAAAGGGTGGAGAAGGGAGACGCAGGCCGGTGTAAAATACGTTGGCTCCTGCTCACATCAGCCATTTAGCACATTAACTGACACCAGAGGACACCCCAGCATAGGCTTCACCTTGCTGCTACAACGCCCTTCCCGTGACGGGCTGTTTACAAGACTGGTGCTGGGGATGGTGTCATGGCTGGTGCAGAAGATTCTTAAAGTGGGGTGACACAAATGACCTACATCTAATTAAAATGATGGAAACTATCTGCCTTTAGTTATTGATGGGCTGAGGCCCCATTAATGCTAGCCCTTCGAAAGTACTTAGAAACCAGTCTTCCTCCGACTGACACAGAAGATGGCTGCCTTAGGGATAGACACAGACCTCGTGTCCAGTTTCCCTTCTCGTGTGAAAATGAACCTGTCTTTTGCAACAACCCACCCTTCATACCTGGATGTCCTTCCCTGAGTTATGTGAATTCATTGCTGAATTGGGGCACCTTTATCGGTGTCCTGGAGGTTTTTAGAAATCTGCTGCAGTTCCGGTTTCTGATGATTCCCCTTTCCCAGCTTCTGCAACTGGGATCCAGAGAAGGTCACAGTCTTTGCCGGGCATTCAGCTGGCTGGGAGGGCCCTGGTGAGAAGAACACAGGACTGAGTCTATCATGGGGTCAGACGTAACAGGAAGATGAGGCCAAGCACATGTGCCCTGACAAACAGAACCGAGGTAAAGGGAAGGAGGCCTGTACTGCTGGACAGAGCACGTGCTGGCTCACCCGTCCACACACTCTGGGGAATGTTGCATCTCAGTCTTTGCAATGCTCTGTACGCTACGGACATAGGATATCCAGCTCTGTTCATAAAGAGAACATTCTGGCTTCTAATGCTCACCATTTTCTATAAGCTCACCCACCATTTGTCCAGTAATCCAGTCCTGAATTTGTCAAACATCAATGCAAGATATCCTTGGTGGTTTACATAAAACAAAATCCTTAGTCAAGTAAAGGGATTGGGATTACCAGGGCAAGCCTTATTTCTTTCTTTCTTTCTTTTTTTTTTTTTTTTTTTGGAGAGGTTTGTGCCATAGGGCACGTGCGCTCGCCAGACAGAGACACAGAGGCAGAAAGCGAGAAATCCCTCCCCCATGGGGGTTGGCCACGCTTCAATCCCTTCTCCTCCATTCTTCTCTTGGGTTCTTGGGCATGTATGCACACGCGCCCGGCGTGAGTTTTAAGCCACCGGGTCTGGGACGTGAACCACGGTCGACTACTAGTGGGAGTCCAGCGACATAGCCATTACGCTAACTGCTGGTCCTAGGCAAGCATTATTTCTGGGGAAATTTCAGCACAGGCCATAATAGTGGTTTGAATGTTCTAACACTCAGACGACTGCTTTTGAGGACAGAGTAACTCAGAGGAGAGGGGCTGGACCTCATAGCAGGAGAACCACAGTGACAACAGCTCAAGAAATAGAGGCAAACAAGTAAATGAACAAAAATACACTCAACGTGGATGACCACGGATGCTCAAAGAACACTGTGTCAAGGTGAAAATTAGCAAAATGATTGAAAAAGGAATGAGCTGTCCCAACAGAAGGTCTGTTAGAATCTGTTCCTGTGGTAACGAGAGGTGGAGTTTGCCAGGTTACCCCCCAACACACACGGCCATCACACTGCTCTGGTGACTCTAGCACCAAGCACCTGCCAGTGAGTTCAACGTCACAGAGGTGTGGCCAGGGACCAGGAAGATGGCCACGTTGCCTCATCCACTTCTTGCGTATGCTTACCATGTGACCCTACATTTTGACTGAAACAAAGGTGTTTATATGGGGCCTGCCTGCTGACAGCTCTCTTTGTAGACAGGGGATTGAGCACAAACGCCATGGAGGCTACTTTCAAGATGCCTGGAATCTTCCTCTCTTTTGGTGGTAATACTCACCGGCCACATCAATGGTTGAACAGACATCACGCCTGTAACCCCAGGAAACTGGAGTTTTGTGAGGCAAATCAGCGTCCAAAAATTCCGATTTCTCAGAAACAGCCACATTTTTTTCAGTTGGTGTGTTCTGCTGCACTTGGTTGGTGTCTTTATTCTCAGACAGAAACTCACTTGTTTTTAACAAGAAGTAAACGTAGAAGAGAATATTGAACATGGAAGAATGAGAAAACACAGTATTGCGGTGAGTCTTTGGAAGGTGTCTAACTGAAGGTGTAGAAGTCAGAGGGGGTGTCCCTTCACAGAAATGAGAAGAACAACTCCTCCTCTGTCTAGGCTGGAGGAAGACTGGATAGGGAGGGTAAAGGGGGAGGAGAGGGACGGTGGGAGCAGCAGGCGTTGTGCCTTGGCCAAATATCATGCAAACGAGTCAAAAAAATCTATTTCTGGATGATACATCATGACAGGGAGCACGTGATGAGAACCAGGACAGTAGTTACAACTCTCCTGCAATTTTTTCCCACTTTACTCTAGAGTCCCGCAGTATACGGGGTCTTCAGACATTGCTGTCTCACAGAGATCATGTGCCTTAAAGAGGTTTTTCTCTGGGTATTGTGATATAATGGGGATTTAGGTCTAGTTACATTTTCTTCTCAAAAATTTCTCCCAGAAACCAAAAAAAAAAATCTTCCAGAAAAAGTGCATTTCATTGGGGTCTGTTTACTCAGGAGAAAACAGATGGTCTCCCTGAGTGCAGAAAATCTATTAGATTTCCTTTGGATTGCAAAATCTTAGAAATTAATAGAGAGATGGGGCCAGCAGATGGCATGGTGGTTAAGGGCACAGGACTCCCACAGGGTCAAATGCGGTTCAAGTCCCAGACCTGGCAGCTTCCTGGCTTTCTTTCTCACTCTCTCTCTCTCTTTTTCTCTCTCTCTTTCCCTCTCTCACTATGTCCTTCTCTGGTTAACTTAAAATCATAAATAAACAAATAAATATAATAAAGTTTGATAAAATAATTCTTTAAAAAAAGAAATTAATAGAGGGTTTCATTCTCTCCGGTTTCACGTGGATAAAATATTCCCACAGAAGTCCTTGCTTTTGCTACTTTCAGTCAGACCTGGGAACATCAGAAGGGAAACGGGTTTCTAGACATGACATTAGTTGTCTTGCCAATAACCTTTCACCTTTTCTGAAAATTAGGCCATCTTGTGTACCAGAGAACCTGTCTTACCTCGAACATTTCCCCCTGTTGACGACACACTTATCCTTCAAATACAGGATCGTCTTCTTCATCCTCGGGAATATTGTCTTAGGCTGCTCTTGCTCTATATTCGGGATTTCCATCTCTTGTATCATCCCTTCACATGGTGTTTGAGAGGTGCTCTGAGTCTTCCAGATGTATTTATTTCCGTCATAAAATTCTGTTGAGCAAAATACAGGCGTATTTTAGCCATGAGGTCGACACCGTGCAGGAAAGTGAGTCCAAGCCCATCTGTCCTGACCAACAGAAATAAGGCAGTGGCAAGGGAGGCCCCATATTTGTGAAAAAGTGAGCACTGTCCCTCTCTACCACACTCGCAGAGGAAGGTAGCAGCCCTGCCTCTGCAATGCTCTTCATTTCACGGATTTAAGACGGTCAGCCCTGTTACAGGGAGAACATTCTGGTTTCTAAACGCTCAACGTTTTCTAAATACTCGAACACCATTTGATCAATATGTTAGTTATGAGTTTGCCAAGTGTATCTTTGAAGTTCGTAGAACAGAAGATCTTTGCGAAATAATGAAGGTGGTCACTGCCAGGGCCAATCCCTGTCTCCTGGGAAAGTTAAATCACCGGCAACAATAAAGTGATCTATGATCTCACACTCAGATGATAGCTTAAAAACAGTTCAACTAGCAGGAGAGGACTGCAGCTCAGAGCTCAGGACCCATGGGCACGCTAACTTGTAAAGTATAGGCAACATAACTGCCCGCCTAGGATGTCCTCAGATGCTGAGACAACATTAATTTTTGTTGCTGAGTGAAGCAAGTCAGGCTATGAAAGGGAGACATTGTGTCCACTTAACATATGCAGACCGTCTGCACTCCATGGCAGAGACTGAAAGACTGGAGGACAGAAAAGCATAAAAATTGTTGTGGACACTAGAGACAACGTGGGACGAGAGTGTGAGAGGAGAAGAGTGCAGGGAAGGAAATTAGGGAAAAATAAAGAGAGATAAGATATTTGTGGGACACAGATATGGTTGTTGTATGTTGATGAGGATGTGTATAGTATTCTCAACTGGACTGAGCTGTGTATCGTGCTGGGCAAAATCTCTTTACAGTCTAAATGATGTATAGCGATTCAATGTATAAATAATCATAATAAAAATAAAATAGAACAAACAAACAAACAAAGAACTGACAGCTAGCAAGACCATTGAAGGAGAGATGAGACGCGCTGACAGAAGAAGGTCTATCCAGCATCATTCACGTGTTAATGAACGGCAGAGTTGGCCAGGGAACCTCTATTCACTGTACACCGGCTTGTGCTGATTTCAACAGCATGCATTTGCCCGTGGGTATCAGGGTGACAGAAGTGTGTCCAGGGACTAGAAAGAGTGCCAAGTCAACTCATCCACTTGATATCTGTGTCGATATCATGGTCCTCTATTTTGACTCCAACCCAAATGGATATCTAGAAATTCTGCCTGCCGAAAGCTCTCTTCCTGGACTCAGAGATGAGCACTAACAATATGGCATTCCTCCAAGACCCATGGTGGTCTTATTTATTCCCCCCATGGAATACTCACTAGTTGTGTCCATTGAAGAAAATCCTTCACCCCCATCAGACCAGGATGTGCGCCTGTTGGGAGGAATGTAAGAATCAGACAATTGAAGTTTATTAGAAATCGTGGAATTCAGGACCAGCAGACGGCATGATGGTTACATCACTGGACTGCCACGTTATTAACTGCACTTCAAGTCCCACACCTGGTGGCTTAAAATTCATGATGGGTACATGTGCATGTGTGTCCCAGATCCTGAGAAGAGAATGAAGGGGAAGGGATTGTGGTGTGGCCATTCACACCAGGGGGTGATTTCTCAGTTTCTTTCTGTCTCTCCGTGAGCGAACATGCCCTATAGGAAAAATCTCTCTAAAAATAAATAAATAAATAAAGTGGAATTCTGCTCATCCAATTTGTTCTGCAGGACTTAATTGATTGTTTCCTTTTCTGAAACTCACTCTTTCCTGAACTGAGATGTATACAGAGAACCAAAATAGAATATGAAAAAACTGGACAACTCGGATGAGTCCTTTTTTATTTTTCTGGAGAGGTTTTTGCTATAGGGCGCGAGGGCTCGCCAGACAGACAGAGACAGGGAGACAGAAAGCGAGAAATCACCCCCCAGGGGGGATGGTCACGCCACAAACCCTTCTCCTCCTTTCTCCTCTCGGGATCTTGGGCATGCACGCACATACGCCCGGCGTGAGTTTAAGCCACCGGGTCCGGGACTTGAACCGCAGTCGACTAGTGGGAGTCCAGCAACATAGCCATTACGCTAACTGCTGGTCCCAAGGAGTCTTGATTTGATATCTAAGTGAAAGGTCAGGAAAGGCAGATGGGTTATCTTTTCAAATAGTGAGGTAAACCACCCTCCTTTCACAAGGACAGCGTTATCAGCCAGGCGCATGGCTAGAGGCAATGGGGAGTGATGTGGAGGGCAGCTCTTGCTCAGTGGTGGGGCAAGATACCCTGTGCACAAGGAAGGAGACACCTCTTCTAGGTATGGTGCGGTCAGATACAGCAGTCCACGCTGAGAGGCCTAACATTTGTTACAAGCCCAATGTACTTACGTCCTACTTTACTTCTGGAGCTTGGTGAATAGTAGCCCCAGGCTACTGGGGCACTGATTTCGCAGAATGCTGTGCATTCTTTTTT